>CM061233.1:806170-822614 GCA_030844895.1 Ambrosia x helenae
AATCTTAATCTAATCAAAAAATCAAATTTTTTTCTCGATTCTCTGTTTTTCCGAACAGAATTTTTTTCCCGCCAAATCGTTTTTCAATCAAAACAAGTTTTTCTGAAATTCAAGTATTGTTCTGAACGTTCGGACATAAAAACAGAATCGTTTTATAAAGAAAACATCAAAAAAAATCGAAGATTAAGATTATCACCGGGTTCAAAGAACCGGGTTTAATTTTTCTGAAATCATTTCACGTATTCGATCGTTATCTTGGATTGGAATCCAATAATAGTGTTTGTGGAACATAAGGATTAGTAGTTCCAGTGTTGTTTTGATCAAAGGATCAAAACCAGGAAAATTGTTTGGGCAGTGTATTTTCGAAAGAAAAAGAAGAAGAACTTTGACTTTTAAAGTCAAACAGAAAAAAAGAAAATATTATATTTTTGAGGGTATATTATTGAAGGGTATTATATCAGTGTTTGTTTGTTGAAATTTATCACTGATTAAACAAAAAAAGAAAAGAAAAGGATTGAAGCATAGTAGAAAAACAAGTGATTTGTTTTTTAAGAAGGGTGTTTAGGATTGACAAAGGGTGTTGTTAAAGGACACTAATCAATCATCGTTGGAGGATTATCAAGTCATAGGATTGACTTTAGATTTTGGAACATTAGTGGTATAAAGAAATATTATAGCAAGGATATTGATATTTTGTTGTGGGCCCGACAAAACATCAAACTTTGTTAAACAAGAATATTTTCTTCAGACATATCATAGTCGTGTTTGACAAAGCTAGTCAAACAAAGTTCCATAGAAGCGTGGGATAGTCCATACTAGATTTGGACAATAGGGAAGAAGAAGAACAAAAGTCCGCAGAAGCAGACGCCCATTAAAACCCACAATGTCAAAAGAGACAGCGTCAAAGGAGACAGTCACAAGGAGACTCTCACTTTTAACCTCCAGACACCAATGTTGACATCTACAAACTACACGATTTGGGCTGTTCGTGTTAAAGCAATATTGAGTGCAAATGGTCTTTGGGAAGTAGTGGAACCCGAAGAAGGCACGTCGACGGTAGATGTAAAGAAGGATAGGACAGCGATTGCCTATCTCTTTCAGGCAATTCCAGAGGATATGTGATGCAGGTGGCGTCACATCCTACAGCGAGAGAAATCTGGGAAGCATTAAAGTTAAGATTTATTGGAATTGACCGAGTCCAGAAAGCAAGACTTCAATCATTACGCACAGAATTCGAGATGATAACAATGAGAGAGACAGAAACCATAGACCAGTTTGCTGGTAGGTTAAGTGCGATTAGTACAAAGTCAAAAACCCTAGGAACGACAATTGAAGAGTCGATGTTGGTACGAAAATTGCTGGACTCCGTACCAGAAAGGTTCCTACAGATTATTGCATCCATAGAGCAATATTCAGATATAGATACCATGACGTTAGATGAAGCGCTTGGTAGACTTAAAGCTTATGAGGAACGCCTTAAGTCAAGAGATGAGAAGAAATTTGGACCATCCGGTCAAGAGAAGCTGTTATTTACAAGGCAAGATAGAAGGCCTTTCAGCAACAACAACAGGAACTACAATCAGAATCGAGGTAGACAGAACTTTAGGAAGTTCAATAGAGGTCAAAGAAATGAGAGAAAGAACTTTGACAGAAATGGCCATCAAGATCAGAGAAGTGATCGCAATCCCACTAAGAATCGTCATGACGACAGTAGTTACAAGCCCAAGAGAGATGGCAGCAGTGTAAGATGCTACAACTGCAATGAATTAGGACACATAGCTCCCAGATGTCCTAAACCTCGAAGTAAGCAAGAAGAATCTCACCTAGTAATGGAAGAAGAGGATCCCACATTACTTATGGCAGTTGGTGAAGAAAGTAGTGTAGTTCTAGAAGAAAAGAAGTCATACCAGAACGTTATCATAGTGAAGATAATGGAAATGAAATATGGTATTTGGACAACGGAGCAAGCAATCATATGCAGGAAAGACGCTCCTATTTCACAGAAATAGATGAAAAGATAGCAGGAAGTGTAAAGTTTGGAGATGGATCATGTGTCAACATCAAAGGTAAAGGCTCAATATTATTGGAATGCAACAATGGAGAACAAAGACTAGTTACAGAAGTCTACTACATTCCAACACTCCAAAGCAACATCCTAAGTCTCGGGCAAGTTACAGAAAAATGGATGTAAAGTGATTATGGAGAATGATTATCTATGGATTTATGACGCCTATAGCAACCTATTGATGAAAGTCCCAAGAGCTAAGAATAGACTCTATAAAGTAAGGCTCAGAATAACAAGTCCGATTTGTTTACAAGCCAGAATAGTATCACCTGCATGGTTATGGCATGCACGTATGGGACATGTGAATTTTGATTCACTAAGACAGTTAAGCGTTAAAGGAATGGCACGTGGAATACCAAAGATTAAGCACCCATCTCAAGTATGTGATGCATGTATTACGGGAAAACAAAGCAGACTTCCGTTTCCCTCTCAAGCAAGTTTTAGAGCAACGAGACCTCTCGAGCTCGTACATGCAGATTTATGTGGACCGATTACACCCACATCATTAGCAGGAAAAAACTATTTCTTCCTGATAGTTGACGATTATTCAAGATACATGTGGATCTACATGCTTAAGTCAAAAGATCAAGTTTATGAGAATTTTAAGAAATTCCTAAGTGAAGCTCAGACAGAGACGAGTCAAAAGCTCAAGAGATTAAGAACGGATCGAGGAGGAGAATTTACTTCTAAAGCACTTACCACGTATTGTGAGGACAGAGGAATCCTCAGACAGCTTACAGCACCTTACACACCTCAGCAAAATGGTGTAGTAGAAAGGAAAAACCGTTCAGTAATGAGTATGACAAGAAGCATGTTAAAGGCTATGAACGTACCACAGAACTTATGGGCAAAGCGACAAGACAGGCGATTACATACTAAATCGGTTACCTACTAAAGCAGTACAGGGTATGACACCCTACGAAGCAGTGAATGGAAGGGCACCCAATATCAAGCACATTAGAGTATTTGGATGCACAGCATATGCAAAGGTAACGACGCCCTATTTGAAAAAGTTAGAAGATAGAAGCAAGAAAATGGTACATCTAGGAAACGAGAATGGTTCCAAAGCCTACAGATTATATGATCCCATAGAAGAGAAGATACATATCAGTAGAGATGTCCAATTCATAGAAAATGAACCATGGATTGGGACAACTACTTGAAAGAAGGAAGTGAAGATGAACCATCTTGGACAAGATTTGAGATACATGGAGATTCAGAGAATGAAGCTGTACAAGAAGAGAATGACGACGACAGTGAAGATCAAGAGAGTGATAATGAATTCTTCAGCAGTCCAATCACAGCTACAAGAACTCCAATAACGGTACAAGAGACACCGACAAGTGATCCAGCAGTTGAGACAAGTACTCAAGAGTTAGAAGACTCACCAGGCTCTTTAAATAGACCAGTTCGAGCCCTTAGATCACTTAGTGACATCTATGCAGCCACACAACCTCTTAGACCAGAAGATTATGAACATCTTTATCTAGCATATGATGAAGAACCTGCAAACTACAAAGAAGCAGCAGATTACCCACAATGGATAGAAGCAATGGAAAGCGAGTTAGATTCCATAGAGAAGAATGACACTTGGACACTGACTACGCTCCCCTCAAGTCAGAAACCAATAGGTCTAAAATGGGTATTCAAGGTTAAGAGAGACGCAAGTGGACAGATCACCAAGCATAAGCCAGATTAGTAGCAAAAGGGTATGTACAACAAGAAGGTATAGACTACAATGAAGTATTTGCACCCGTTGCAAGAATGGAAACAATTAGGCTACTACTAGCATTGGCAGCACAGAAAGGATGGGAAGTACATCATTTGGATGTAAAATCAGCATTCCTACATGGTGAATTAAAGGAAGATGTCTACGTATCACAACCAGATGGATTCATAAAGAAAGGAAAAGAGAAGCTAGTCTACAAGCTAAAGAAGGCTCTATATGGTTTGAAGCAAGCACCAAAGCATGGAATATAAGGCTGAACAACATCCTAAAAGAGATAGGATTTATAAGATGTCCGCAAGAACAAGCAGTTTACAAGAGAACTTCAAGACAATCAACAATCATTATAGGAGTTTATGTCGATGACATAATAGTGACAGGAAGTTCAATGAAGGACATATCAAGCTTCAAGAAGGAAATGCAAGGCAAGTTTGAGATGAGTGATTTAGGACCACTCACATACTATCTAGGAATAGAAGTACGCCAGGCACAAGGAAGGATACAGTTGAAGCAATCAGCCTACGCAAAGAAAGTTATCAAGGAAGCTAGACTAGAAGACTGCAATCCAACAAAGACAGCAATGGAACCAGGTCTGAAGCTCGATAAAGAAGACGAGAGTGAACCAGTCAATGAGACAGAATACAGAAAGCTAATTGGAAGCTTAAGGTACCTTACACATACCAGACCAGATATCACCTACGCAGTTGGATACTGAGCAGATTCATGGAGAAACCAAAGACGACTCACATGAAGGCAGTTAAACATTTGATAAGATATATCAAAGGCACATTGAATTATGGAATTCAATACAGCAAAGGCAAAGAAGCAGAAATCATTGGTTACAGCGACAGCAGTTATGGAGACCAAGAAGATGGAAAAGGAACAACAGGAACAATATTCTACTACAAAGATTCACCTATCACATGGACAAGTCAGAAGCAAAGCACGGTAGCTTTATCATCATGTGAATCAGAGTTTATGGCAGCAACATCAGCAGCATGTCAAGCAATATGGTTACAAGGAGTACTAAGCGAACTCACAGGTGAAAGACCAAAGAAGATAACTCTACAAGTAAATAACAAGTCAGCAATACAACTCATGAAGAATCCTGTGTTTCATGGAAGATCAAAGCATATCAACACAAGGTATCACTTTATCAGAGAATGCATAGAGAACGAGCAGGATACAAGTTGATCACATCAGTGAGAGATGCAGAAAGCCGACATCCTCACACAAGGCATTACCAAGGATAAAGTTCATAGAGATGCGAAGTCTCATAGGAATTGAAGACCTTGGGGAAATCAAGAATTAGGGGGGAGAATGTTAGACATAATTCTTATTTCCCTCAATTATCCTAAGTATATATATATATACACTATATAGTGTGACATATTAGTTATCCTAAGTTGAATAGTCATGTTGGTTATTAACTAACCATTGTGTTGGTTAGAGTCATAGGGACACACCCCTTCATTTGTATAAATACCAAACACATTGTAACATTTCATTTTATGTATTGATTCTAAAGTTTATCTTTATTCTCTCTCAAACCCAAACCCTCTCACATCGATCCTGAAACCTTCAACATTCACTGCAAGTAAAATTTGAATATCATGATGATAATACTCGATTTTAGGTATATCTACGTCGGTGATCATGTCACGCAAGTTTTACCTCTACAGTCACGAAACACAATAAAGCGTGTATCTACGTCATGTTTGTGCATCGCCTTACATATCTACAAATCATTACTCGCATTTACTTTTTTTTATCTATCCATGACATTTTTGTAATATAATATTTTTTTTCGTGATAAACGGTTGTTATATATCCAGAAAGGGCTGGCGGCGCAGCTTGTTGCACGCCCTACCTGCTATCCTTAAGTAATTTACCTCTTTTATTAAAATGAAATTATTTAAAAAAAAAATAATAAAGTGCAATCCTATGTACTAGAATGTGTCAACTTGCTTCAATATTTATTAATTCATCAAGTGGGATTAGTTTAATAGTTAAAATAGGAAATTAACCTCATTAAAGGGTCCAAATGGGCTTTCAGTATAGTCTGCAAGGAAAAATCCTCCTAAAGTGTACCTGCAAGTGTGTGTATATATAAATATATTCATATTAAAATGTAGAAACCATTAACAAAAGGCAGAACATAGTTTTGAAATGCAATGTTATAGTTATTAAAAAAATAAAGATACCCAAAAGCTTCAACTAATCTGAACTGTTTTGGAATAATAGCTCTAGCAAATCTGCCTTTACAAGATGAAACTGGTACAGGGCACTAAAGGATAGACAATATACATTAAAAATTCTAAAAAAAAAAAAAAAAATAGGCAAAATGCTATGAAACATTTTTTTTTAAATAATATCTTGCAATTTGTAAGCAACGATGCACCATAGTTACAATTTCTTACCTATCGTATTAGTTATTAATCGTGTAATATGGTAAGAAATTGTAAGGTTCATCGTTTGCTTACAAATAATATTACAGCGGCATGAATGTATATTGTATGATAACTTGCCTGCCTTTAAAAATCCAAGGAGGTTTTCGATATCCTGAACTACATTTGTTTGTCTCAATATCCATAGCTTTCTTATTTTACCTCAGTTGTGGAGCTGTAAAAAAAGTCAAAATGTGATTACTAAATAAAGAAAGTAGGAGTTAAAAGTCAACTATAACTATGGGCGAAACTAGAAGGCGTTCAGGTCCGTTAAACCTCTGGCCGACCAAATTTCGCTATGAAAAAATTCTAGAAATTTGACCTTGAGTTTAAAAATTTTTGGTTTTGTCACTGTAAAGGAAAGAAATGTACTGAAAAAATGTTGTAAAAAACAATTATGAAACCAATAACATGGTATAAACCATAATTATGTGATCTTGATTTTGTCACAAGTGCCTATATAATAAGTTCTATAATGCATAACTCCTACATTAAACAACAAAATCCAAAATTGAGGTAATATAATTTTTTTTTCTATTCGTTTCAACTGCTCTACTGACGACAATACAAGAAAGCGAAATTTAATATCCCTCTCAATAGAACCAGGGGCGGACCTAGTGTATAACTAGGTGCCGCGTCCGTTGTTGCTCAACTTCGCGCGCGTAGTGGAAAATTAGTGTGAAAATTTGGTTTTTTTTTTAACGAAATTTGGAAAACGTTGCTACTAAAATGAAAAAAATGTAAAACGTTACTACTGAAAATTCATTTCTAGATAACGTTTTGTCGAATGTCCACGGTCCGACGGAACCTATGCAAAACATAATAAACAAGAAAAATAGAAACCAAAGAAGCAACTGCAAGAAACTATGATACATGATAAACAAAAAGCATGGATTGTATTTAACATATAAAGAATATTGGGTTATGTTTAATCACCTAAAATGATTGTTTATTTGAGAAGATGCAACACACGTAAGTCCAGAAAACAGAACAAGAGTAGAAGAGATGAGAAAATAATAATTTGATTTGTGAGGATGAGGAGCCAAGAAGAGTGCAAACAAGGTCAGTAATGTAATTTCAAATAGTGTGTGGTGTATGCAGTGTAGTGTGCATGTCCTACTTATAGAGTTTTAATGTGATGATGTAGCATTTTGCAAACATGAGTTTCCTTTTCAAGTGACAACTCCCCATGGCCCCATGTGCTCTTCATAAATTGCATCTCATTGGAGCAAGGTTATTTATGGAATTTACAATTTGTAATTTGTAGCTTCCCATTTTGATTTTATAATTTTGGATTTGATGTATGTATGGAAAGGTAAAAATATTATTATGATAATGATATTTTAAAAGATCAAATTGGGCTTTTTATCTTTTTTATATTATTTAAGAAGATGAGGAAAAGAAAAACAGGGGTTGATGTCATATTATGGTACCTCCTAAATGGCCCATAGTATCATATCCAAACTACTACAAAAAGGGTTCGTAGTATAAAAAAAGAGAAAACCATATTTATCCCGATAAACAAATCTAATATAAAGTGAAAAAAATGGGAGTTACGTTGTATCATAAAAATTAATGTACTATAATATGATAAAGTAACAATTTTAATCATGCGAATAAGAATGAAAATGTATATTAAAGAGAGAATGTATATTTAGATGAGGAGCGAGGCAGAAACAACCATTGCAGAGTGTGATTGATGAAAACATAACTCTCATTTACAGTTTCATTTAGTGTAAAAAAAAAAATTGTTAGAAACTTGTGCATCACACATATTATAACATTTTTTTTGTTTTTTATTTTTAATATGTTAGAAAATTTAATAACATGAGGTTTGATCAATAAAATATTAAATGGTTTTTAATAATCGGAAATATTAAAAGAATTAGTTAATAAAATAAATATTAAATAAATAAGAGATAAACGTGAAATTATGATTTAATAATATTACTTCATATGAGAAAGGATTGAGATAATCATAAGATTTTTTTTATTATTATAAAATAAAGATTATAAATTAATTATATATTGGGTTATTTATAACCTAAATTTTTTGCGGAAATTCAAGGGTGTGAAATTGTCTCACCAAGTGATATGTGTCCCCAGCCCAATCACTTTATTATATACTAGATTATACCCCGGGAGCGTCCCGAGTTGAGAAATTTAATATGATACATCAATTTTACATATGAAATAGACTGATATATAACTCTAATATTAATATCTAACCTAAAACAATGTACAACTCCAATGCTAAGGGTCTGTTTGGTATGGGGTAAATGGAATGGAAGAGGGAATGGAATGGACGAGGTAATGGAATGGACAAGGTAATGGAATGGATCATTACCATTCCATGTCTTGGTTGGTTGCCATGTGGGAATGAAACAAAACATTATTTTGTGTTGTTGGATAGGCATGAAAAGACGAAGGAATACAATCAGTGGTTAGTGGCGGTGGTGGGTGGTGGTCAGTGGCGATGATGGTGGTGGTGATATGTGGCGGGTAGCGGCGGTGGTGGGTGGCGGTAGCGACGGTGGAAGGTGGAGGTGGATGGGTGTGATGGGTGGGTGGGCGACGATGGTGAGTAGTGGCGGTGGTGGGTAGTGGTTGGTGGTAGTGATGGTAGGTGGTGGTGTTTGTGGCGGTAGCGTGTGGTGGGTGGTGGCAACGGTGGCGATGGTGGAGGTGGATGGCGGTGATGGTGGGTGGGTGACGATGCTGAGCAGTGGCGGTGGTGGGTGGCGGCGGTGGGTGGGTGATGGTGGTGGGCGGCGTGGGTGGTGTTTTGGATAGCGGCGGTGGGTAGGTGACGGTGGTGGGTGGGAGGGCGACGGTGGTGGGTAGGTGGGTGAAGGTAGCAGGTGGCGGTAACGGTGGTGGGTGGTGACGGTGGTGGGTGGTGGCGGCAGCGGTGGTGGGCGACGGTGGTGGGTGGTGACGACAGCGGTGATGGGTGGTGACGATAGTGGTGAGTGGTGGGTGGTGGTGGTGGGTTATGGTGTTGTTAGTAAAGGATGAATGAGGGATGGAATGAAAAAAAACATGGGGGGTGGATGGAATGGTTTTGAGGGAATGGAATGCCTTGTGGAATGGGTGATTCCATTCCTTTAGCCAACCAAACACACTATTTTTCATTACCTCGTAATGGTCCATTCCATTCCCCCTTCCATTCCACCATACCAAACGCTACCTAACACCTAACCTAAAAGAATGTAGAACTTCAATGTAACTCTAATATTAACACATATCCTAAAGCGTAAACGTATAACTCTATTAACCTATTCGGCTCTGGTTGAAAAAAAATCATATTTACTGATTTGAACATAATTAGTGACATGCCTATACATAATTAATGATTTACGTGAACACTTTGTGTTTTTTTCCTGTATGAACAAAACCCCACAAAAAATAGTCATTTTTTTCTCCGTTTTTTTATATAGCACTATGGTACTCGTTGGAAAGATAATAAAACGCTCGTTAATTTGGTGTAATTTTTTTCTTTAAAAAATCTCGTATATAAAAGATATTAACGTTTAAAAATTATGGGAGGAAACATGAGAGTGAAAAATCCAATTTTGTTTTTAAATTCTTTTTTTTCCTAAAATATCGTAATGCCACATGGGATGAGACATGGCACACTCAAAGAAGAGAATGCCTTTTTGAGTGTTATGTCATTAAAATGGTTTTGGTTTATTATATGTATAGATATAGATATAGATATACATGGGCCTCTTCAAGAACTGTAAAAAGAATTAGGGCATGGGACCACACCAATTAAACCGAGCCAATATAATTTAAACCAAAAAATGATATATAAAAACCCACTCTAAAAAAACGGGCTCACGATCGGAAGTCTAGAGTGTTCAACGTCAGTGTGTAGGGTAAACCCTTTTGCCTTTTGAACCCCCGTTCGTCCTCACCTCCTTCCAAATTCTCCCGCCTTCACATTTTAGGCCCACAAAAATATTTTTTAAGTTGTTTAAATTTCAGTTTTGGTTGGGTTTGTGTAACACCCCAACCGATGGCGGAATCATCGAGGTGTCACGTAGTGACGATTGTTCAAAGCTCATGGTACTAAAATGTAAATATTTTATTATTGAATATTGTTTTACAACATGTGAAAATAAATACACGACAACAAAAAAAATAGAGATAGTTGATTGATTTAATCTAAGTCCAAAGTTCTATGTGAAGCGTCAAGCAGCTTATCCTGAAACATGCACGAAAATAAATCTTGTCAACATATGATGTTGGTGAATATTACCTAGCTTTGTACATATAGTATAAGTTGAAAAGCGGTACAATTCATGTGTCTAGCATCACAAAGGCATTATGTAAACACATAATAACCAAACAAGACAAGATCAAATGTAAAGTTGGTAAGGTAAAAATTGATAATGGAGCACCCTAACACGTGTCAAGTCTAAAAGAGCACCATAACATAAGTTATGTCTAAATGAGCACCGTAACATAAGTTACGTCTATATGTAAAGAGCACCATAACATAAGTTATGTCTAGATGTATGATTTTGTACGTAAGCTACATTCATGTTCAAACATAAAGCATAAAGATAATCAAGACAACATATGAATTGTAAATGAAGAAAAATGTATGTGTAAATGAATGTGCAAGTTTTGTATACTTGTGCATGAATCACCCCAAAAGTGTAAAACGAAAAAGGGGATAAGTAATACTCACATTAGCAAAGTGTTAAGTCTTGTGGAATAGAATAAGCGTGATCCAACGTTGCCAAGTATCACTCTATGTTTAAGGTAATAAATAAGTTTAAGTCTTTCTATTCTACAGGTACTATCTAGGGTTCCTAATTTGGGGATAAGAAATTTATTAATTATTAATTAGGTAAATTATTTAATAAATAAAAGAAATTTAGAGAATAAATAAATAAAAGACTATTTGTAGATTTTTGATTTAGGATGATCATATTATAGGGCTTAAGTATAAAAATAATTTTTATAAAATTATTTCCTCAAGAATTAAATATTTAGTATATTTATTCTTATTTGTCAAAGATATAATTTTAATATCTAAAAATATTAAAATTAAAGAAATTTCAAATTAAAATTTATATTTTTGTTCTAAATGAACAGAAATAATTTATGTAAAATTTTGGGATAAAAATATTGAAAAATGAATTTATTATGATTTATTTATGGTTTTAAAATAACAAAAATCCAATTAAAAATATAAAACGAATGATTTTTCGGAAATAAAAATTATTTCTGAAATGCCTATTGATCTATAAGTTTAGAATAATTTTTGTGGAATTTTATAAAATCGTTTAGATATTTTTATAGAATTTAAAATTATAAATGAATAAAACTTGTAATATTTATAATATATATTAAATAAATTATTTTTGAAAAACTAAAAGTTTGATAATAAACTTTATCCTTAGAATAACTTAAAATAATTTTTATAGAATTTTTAAGCCATGTTTAGTATTTAAAATCTATTTTTAAAAATAATATTGAATATATAAGTATAAGAGAGTTTTTAAAAAAAAGTTTGTATGTGCCAGGACTCGAACCCGAGTCCTGGCCGGTTCAATGCTCTTACATTCACAAGCCAGACCAACTGGTCTGACCCTGAGAACGAGTTTATTTCGGATTTAATTAATTATAAAGGTTATATGATTTGATTATATAATTGATTTTAAAACAAGAAAACAAAATGGTACCGTGGGACTCGAACCCTGGCCTACGACCGGTTCGTGTTTTAAGCAACAGAGGAACACCAACTGATCTACTGATCAGTTGGTGATAAAGTTTCACTCGTTTTATATTTAACTAATTGTCTGCACGTATGTTCTTCCCCCAATCGTTTAAGATGAACCTTAGTTTTTCAATAACACTAATTAACAATCAATAGCCCCTGTAATGTTGGGGCTATTGTTAGTATACGGCTGATAAGCAAAACCAACTAAGGAATTTGAACTTACAATGGTGTTAAGGCGACGAACGCTTGATCAAAAAGATACGGTCAAACCGAAGCTAATACGCAAAATTGAAGGGTTTTTAGAGAGAATTGGGAATGGGGATCTGTTTATCGGCGGTTTTAGCACGAGGTGATGGGTTCAAATTATACTAATTTATTTGTAATCATAATTTTAGAAATTTGACCCACATTAAACTTGTACACGCATATAATCTATATAATTGGTAAGTTTGAATGCTAATTGGCGTGGGTATGAAGCAGAGAAGGTCAGTCAACAACTTTCCATATTAGAATTACGCGGTTGAGTTGATTTAGGATGCAATGTTCGCAGTTGACCTTCACAAGTCAACTGTGTAGAACAACAAGGAAAGGTTTTTATATATTTGGGTTGGATATTATTCACGAAAAGGGTGTAGCCGAGTTGGGTTGAGAAGTGTGTGTTGTTATGTTGACTCGGCCGTGGGCGCGGGTTCGATTCCCGGCCCATGCATTTATTTTTTTGGCAATTATTCATTAACATATAACTATCTTATGTTTATAAAATGGTTATATAAGCCCAAGAATGTCACATAATATTTTTAGAATGTACGGAAACGATAAAATGTAACGTTTTATTAATTGAAGTTTCGAACGTACATAATGCGAAATGTTAAAATAAATACGAAAAGTGACGGATGTCACAACTTGCTTTAATAATTGGTTTAAAGATTTAGTGATTTTGGGTTAAAAAATATCACTATAGTCCACAACCATAAATATACATATAAAAACTTTTTCAAAAAAATTTCGGACCCTCGGATTTTCAGGTCTAGAGTCGTCGCATGTGCCGCCCTATTAAAGGCCGGACTTGTAGGTATATATATATAGGATTTGGATCATTTGAGAACCACCATTTAGGAGAGAACCAAAGAACCAAGTGTGAACACAAAAACCCCTCCACCAAAAAATAAAAAAAAATAATAAAAAAATATATAACCTAAAAAAATAAAAAAATAAAAAAAGTAAAAAAAGTAAAAACACCAAAATGTTTTTTTAGTGTTAATCTTTCTGAAAAAAAAAATAAAAAAATACAAAAAAAATAAAAAAAATAAAAAAAAACAAAAAATGGCCTTTTTTACGTCATAATTACGCCATGTCTTATGCACATGTGCATTTTGCTGTTATATATATACATACATATACCGTATCCCCATGTGTATTCACTATTAGAGCACACTTTTGAATAAATTATCAATTGCCATAATGAAATGATCATTAAATGGACGTGATATGATATATAAGGTGGAAAAAAAAATTATTCAATGATCTTTAAATAAACGCGAAGTGCATTTCACTATTATAGTTAGGTTTTTTTTTCAAGGGTTTAGCTTTAGGGTTTAGTTTTTAGGTATGATGGGAATGGGGTTAGGTTTTTTTGGGTTGTTGGGAATAAACTTAAAAAACCTCTATATAAAACTATAAAATAAGATAATTGTACTACATGTGCATTTCACTATTATAGTTAAGTTTTTTTTATGGGTTTAGTTTTAGGATTTAGTTTTTGGGTATGGTGTGTCACACCCTCAAATTACCACTTGCGGTTTTTACCGTGAGGCGCATGACAAACCACGGTCCAAGTCAACAATCACAATAAACAACTCTATATGAAAAACGTAAACAGACATAACCATTAATTTAATAAGCGGAAGCGTTTCAGTAGCATTTAATCAACTATGCTATCATCCCAAAAATTGTTCAAAATACTTTTATTACAAAACATGCACTAAGCCTAGACGCCAATGCAGACCCGTGCGCCTAGTTCCGTTCATTGCTACCTTAGCGACCTGAGAAAAACATGCCAAAAAATGTCAACATATAATGCTGGTGAGTTCACAGGTTTGTTCAAAATGTTACCAAAACGTTACCATGTCCATACTATATCAATGTTACCAAGTACGCTAGCTAGGCGTATGTTTCATTACTACTACATTGGAAACCATTACTAGACACGTTTAGCAATGTTCAGCATGTTTAAGCAGCCCGTATGTTCAGCATGATACCAATGTACCTGTTCGAGACAATATGCACCCGCCCGGCCCTCCAAGCCGACGAGTGGGGCAGGTCACGCCCAATAGATCTATCCACATTTCCCCCGTTGTGCAACCCCGCACATTCATGGTTTCCCCCGGGACTTTCAAAAGATCGTATAGCAATATAAAGTTAAAACCATAGTATGACATATGTTACCAAAACCGTTTAGCGCATGTTTTCTCCCCCAAAAGTTAAAACAGTAAAAGTGGGGCCGTGAACTCACCTTAAGTAGCGTTCTTCAAATATAAGTAAAGATGTTTAGCCCTTGATAATCCCTCTACCGGAGATCTATCAAAATGTTCACATAAGTGTTCCGACTAATAACCATAAGGTTATCTAGTCCCTGATTGTCCAGATCGTAACCAAGTATGTTTTAAAACGTGTTTAAATGTTTAACCGACACACTAGACCGACCCGACATCCCGTTGGTGACCCATTACCCTAACTAATCAAGTACACATAGATTACACACAAGGTTCAAGCATAAAACACTTAGTTTGTATCAAAAATCTCATTTATGCATCAGAACGGTTGAACCAGTCAGTTTTAAGTCTCCTTCGAACCTTTTTGTCTCCTTCGCCCGTTTTACATCTCGTTCGACCGTTTGATGCTTCCTTCGCCCGTTTTATCACATTCATCCCAAACAAACCCAGGTTCGACCCTGGATCCTCCTTCGCGCCATCGACTGGTCAAAGGAGGCCAGGTTCGCCCCTGTTGAATAATTTTTCCTAAAAACGCTTCAAACACATTCAAAACGACCCGAAACATCATCAAACACAGCAGTCAAGCATGGATAACTTATTCCTACAAAACCCCACCGATTTCCCCCGATAATACGTCCGTTTTAGCCCTTTCCCAAAAATGGTAAAGATTATGGAAATATCACTTTCATGCATGAATTATTTACCCAATTTGGAAACTTTTGAAATCGATTCATGCTTAGCTTAAAAATACTCAGTTGTCGATTATCCGATCTTTCTTATTCATTCTATTGATCATAAATATTCATACATCAAGTATTAATCCAATAAAACCCCTAAATATCAAATTATCCAATCCTAACCCTAGACACAATATTCCAATCATTAACAACAATCCTATATCATGTTTCTATCATAGATATAGCAGCAAATCATTGAACAACACATAACACCACATAATACACAATTTACATATGTTATTCATCATGAAAACCTATGTTAAATGATCATGTTTTGATTTAGAAAGATGTTTAAAAAGGTTTTTAAATCATGAAAGTACCCTTAGAACAGATCCGGACAATTAGGGTTAGATGAAAACGAATTAAAATGCTTTTAAAAAGGTTTAGGATTATGAACACACCTTGGATTCTTGTTTAGATGTTGTAGATGGGTTAGATTATGAAAAAGAAGAGCAAAAACTCCTTCCTTAGTGTTTAAGATCGTTTGAGAGCGTTTTGGGACGGTTAGGGTTTGTGAAATGATGAAAATGACAAAGGTTGGTATTTATACTAATCTTCCTTCGCACCCATTCATTGGTCGAATGTGGTCTCCTTCGCCCCTTTCACAGGGTCGAATGAGCCCTGTTTGGTCGAAGGGAATTCCTCAAATTCCACTTCCCTGGTTCGCCCACTTGCATGGGTCGAACCAGACACTTTTCTTCTCCTTCACCACATCGAAGTGGTCGAACCAGAACCCCTTTTTAACTAGTTTTCCAGTTTGTCGTGTTTAACGCATTCTAACACATCTTAACACATAAGCATGCATCCTTAGTCTATATTTAACACATTTAAGCACAGATAATCATTTACACAACATTTAAACACATCTATTTATATAATCCACCAACACGACCCATAATCTACACATATACTTAATTAGTTCATGTAATGTCACCAACAACGGAACCCGGTACTAGTGTATTACCAAAATGACTCCCAATGATCCTCCAGATCATTGTACCCTGGAAACAATCCTAACTTGACCCGACTCAACTAACCCAGTTAAGTTTGTTTATAAACGTTTCTCGCTAAGGTAGACTTAGATGTTACTAATATGTTTAAGGCCGAACATGCCGGGTGTCACATGGTGGAAGAGGGGGTATCTTTTTGGGGGGGATGGGATGGAGCGTTTTGGTTTTTGGGGGTGGTTGGGTTAGCTGCACATGTGCATTTCACAATTGGGGGGGGGGGGGGGGTTGGG
>CM061233.1:822714-845115 GCA_030844895.1 Ambrosia x helenae
TTACCTATTTTTTTGATCCTTTCTTTGTAAGCTACTTTTCTTCTTTCCTATTTTATCCTCACAAACCTAACAAAAAAAAAAAAAAAAAAACAATTCTATCTCTATTTCTCACTCTTGCACAGGTACGACCATTGTACTCTCTAATCAATTTGGTTTCCTTATTGCTTAATTCAATTAATTTTGACATTTGGTAATCTAAATTTGTACTTTAGTGGGTTTGTTGAGTTACGGGTGTGGGAGATTGAAACTCTTATACAATGTATTAGAGGGTGAAATGCAATGTTGTTAAACCGGACCGGACCGGCCGGTCGGACCGGTTGGACCGGGAACCGTGGCTCCTACCGGTCCGGTTAGGTGGATAGGACCGCTCGTGCAACAGACCGCCCGGTCGGCCCGGGGATCGTAGGTCGGACCGGAGAACCGACATAAAAATGGGCCGGACCGGGAATGATGAAGATGGTGACGATGTCTGATGATGCGATGAAAAAAATGAAAGATGAAGATGGTGAGGACTAGAATCATAGAGAAACAAGAAGTAACATAAGATGTGATGAAAAAAGAGGATGGTGACGATTAAAATCACATATCTAAGATTAAGACTTACAATAGAAAAGAAGGAAATCTATATCTCCTTCAAGATCCAACAAAGCATTCGTTGGGTTGTGAATACATGTGCAGAGATAGGTTGTGAAGATGCAGCAATATCAAGGAATTAAAGGGCAATATAATATCAAGGAATTAAAGAGTTGTATTTAATAATGGTTTGAAGTCCATATACCTCGTAAATGGTTTCAGTTTGTATTACTAAATTATTATTTTAATTTATATTTAAAGTCCGGTTCATAAAACCGGTTCGACGGTTGGACCGGTCCAACCAGTAAACCAGTAAGAAGACCGGTTTTTAACGTCCGGTCCGGTTATGAAAACATTGGTGAAATGAAAGAGAAATTTATGTCCAACACTTTGAACTCCATATATTATTTTTAATTCTTAATCTTACATGGTTAATTTTAAATTGAAAAGAGATACTCATCTGTTTGCAATTGCCAAATACAAAACTGTTGTATCTGCAATTGAGGCAATGAACTAGAAAGTAATATCCATCAATCTTTTTTTTTGGAGATGTGTTTCAACGGAGAATTCAAACGACGCACAACCCCTCAACCCCAGTTCGAATCCAGGACCAAACGCGGGGGTTGAATTTCTCACTCCTTAGTACGAGTGGGGGGACTTGAACCTGAGACCAAGCCCGGGCGGAAACCTCCCTAAGGAGTAAACCCTCCCACCTCCGACAATATCCATCATTCTATCATTTAAATATATTTCATGATGTGAAGAAAGCTAGGTTTTTCTTCCATTAAATTGGTGATATGTCGATTGTTTTATTGTTTACACAAACCAATTTTTATAGGCATTTTGAAACTTCTATTAAATCCGAAGTTGAACAAAATTGCTATTAAATATTAGTAAGTTTATGTAATGTTAGTGCACTTTCATCATCACAACCTCGAAGTAATCATGAATATGAAGTTTCTTGATGGTGGCATTCTGATAAAAAATCCAGTGACCCTACGAGTTACGTGTTTCATTTCAAAGTTAATCGGTGCAGAAAAGGTACAGGTCTATGTGTTAACTAAGTATTTGTGCATCTATTCTACTTATTATATAAATAAAACCTTTTGGGGACACATGTTTGATGCTGAGGAGATCTATGTTTTTTTTTTTCCTACTTATTTTTTTTTGGGTCTATTATTTTTGCCATGCCACCATTTGTTAATCGCTATTCCGTTTTAAACATAATTTCCGATATTTAAGCTATCTATAATGAAATATATATTTGTTAACAAAATTCCAATGGTCTAGCAGTTTCAAATTTTAAGATTATTATATTTTTATTTTGCTTTTAAGTTACCAAAATATGTGTGAATTTTATAGATTTTAGCTATTGCAATCCCTATATTGAAATATGAAATAAATTGTTTATCATAAATACTATTGCGCTTAACTCTAATATTAATAGATACTGTAGTGTTTTAGCATATGTGTTTTATATTAATGATATTTAGTATATGATTAGAATTATATATGCCTACATAATATATTATCTATATCTATATACTATATAATAAATAAAACATTTTGTTAGACACTTGTCACATTTTTAGGCATCTAATTATTATTTTCCCGCTCATGTTACCGTGTTGTAGTTTGGGTAAAAACATGGTTCTGTGGTAACAATCCGACCTTCGATATCCTTAAATTCACATCATTCGGTCTAAAAACCCTATACAGAAAGCCCATCTTCCCTCATTCAACGATCCCATGCAATGGACAAATTTTTTTAAGTTATAATTTTTTTTATAAGATTACTTTTATTCTACCGTGTAATTCAAGAAATTCTAACATGGTCTTAACTATATAATAAAAGAAAACAAATGGGGGACACGTGTCACTCTATGGGGTGATGTCCATCGGGTTTTTTCGCCCTTTTTTTAGATTATATTTATGTAAATTTGAAAAACTAAATGTAGATAAAACAAAGCGATGGAGATAATTGTACTTTGAATGTATTTTAAAATAATTTTCTAAGCCAAAATAAATACCATATTAATTTGAATTTTGAAAATAATATTTGGATAGAGGAAATTAGAAGTAAAATTAGTTTCAATTTGGAAAAATAGGATTTGAATAAAGGGGTATAGTGGTAATTGTAATAATGAGTTTTTTTATTGTAAGAAATATAATTTTAAAATCAATTCCTTCAGAAACATCATATAAGATTAATACACAAAGAAAGATAAAAAGATTGGAATTTTTGTTCATGTCTAAAAGAATATACCTAAACTTAAAACTTTTATCAAGCATTATTCCTCTTAACCACCACCACTAAAAGTATCATGCTAAAAAAATTTACGCTAACAAAACAGTTTATTGAAGCTAAAATAAAGTTTAGATTGTTGGTATGCGCACATTTATTGTACGGATTAATTTCAATATCATGCGACAAGAATATTCCATCCAAAATTCAACGAAGATAATTAGGAGATATTTACAAATTTATGAATTATTTGTATATTCTCTAAATTGTAATAAAATTTGTGTATCTCCATTATTTAAATTTACGTGAATCCCACTAACTTATACATTTAAAGTTTATGCAAGTTTTTTTTTTACACCCGTGTATCACACGGGAGATAACCTAGTTATATATAGATTACATTTGGTAAAAAATTATGTGAGAGACAATAACTGTAGCTATATGTCATTTTCATGCTACAGTAACACATTTTTTTTTTCGGTTGTGTTGAACTCTTTTTGGGGCTTTTCTTTCTTTAGATATTTTAGTATTTTACTAATACTAATACTTTGCTTATTATCTTTAGCAATAAAATATTTAATAAACATGTTTGTTATCATGTAATTTATCGGTGATCTTCAAATAGCTAAATGCTTTCTTGGCTGTGATCAGCAGCGAAGTTTTGTTCTCGAATTAGCGGGGGGGGGTCGACTCAATATTTCGATCAGTAGTGGCCGGAAGATGAAATCGGTGTACGCCGGACTCAACCCGGACCCAATTTACCTACGAAAATCGCAAGTTCTACCAATTAGGATGCATTGTAATGCGCTTTGGCTATATTTAAATTCCATATGCTGTAGTGTTATTCTTTGTGCAATGATGGTATGTTCACGTGTCACGCATATAACAAAGTCTTGCAAGCACCAGGTTGTCGCCGCAACGCGCGACACGCGTAAATATACTAGTAATATAAACAAAAACGAGACAAGAAATTCAGAAATAAAGATAAAGACTACACACAGGGCGTCTCGTAATTTCTGCTAAATGTCAGTGGCCCACGTTGTCTTATAACACACCCCACTGAATAATAATAATAATAATATTATAATAATAATAATAATAATAATACACCTTTCTTCCACTCTCCACACCACTCCTCATCTTCATCTTCATCTTCTAATATCGTAATCCAAAACATATTATTATTACCCAAACCACCACCATGGATCAACCCGAACACCAAGACATGAAAAAACCTCGGATTCTTCGGAACCTTAAACCACTCATTCAAAACAATCTTCTCACGTAAAAAATCTTCACCCAAAAATCACCCTCACATTAATCCTCCTCTCTCCATACTATTCTTAGCTCACATACAGATCTCCAACCACTTCTTCCCCAAAATAGAAAACAGTTACATAATATCCTATTCCTCTACCTACCTTAACAACACAACCCTCACAGACTGGCTTTATTACTGGCTCTTCAAAATCCTCTACTTCACTTTCCTCATCTTCTTCTCTCTCCTCTCCACCGCCGCCGTCGTCTTCACCATCGCCTCCGTCTACTCCGACCGTGACGTCATTTTCCGGCACCTTGTTCTCAAAGTCGTACCCAACATCTGGAAAAACTC
The DNA here is from genome assembly GCA_030844895.1 of Ambrosia x helenae. Lineage (NCBI taxonomy): Eukaryota > Viridiplantae > Streptophyta > Magnoliopsida > Asterales > Asteraceae > Ambrosia > Ambrosia x helenae. Next base: position 827,145 of record CM061233.1, read on the forward strand.
TGCGTCACGTTTGTGTTTATATACTTTGGGTTATTCATCTACAACGTGTTAAGCGGCGTCGTTTTGTATGTTACCAGATCGTTATTTGGGTATACGGTTGTCGGGTCTGTTGTTGTGTTGATTATGTTGGTTTTGTATGGGTTGGGTTTTTTGTACTTTGAGCTTTGTTTGGCAACTGGCGTGTGTTGTGACTGTGTTAGAAAATGTTTATGGGTTTAAGGCTATGAAAAAAGGGAAGGTTTTGGCTAATGGGAAGAGAAGGTGGGTATGGGGATTGGGTTTGTGTTGTATATGATTATGTTTGGGTTAGTGCTTGTGTATGAGTTGTTTTGTGGAGTATGGTGTGAGATATCGGGATTAGCGATGATTTGGAGGGTAGTGATTGGGGTGTTATGTGGAGTTATGATTACCAAGTTGTTTTTGATGTGTTTATTGTGACGCAAACGGGTGTTGTATTTGGTGTGTAAGTCGTATCATCGGGAAGCGGTTGATAAGTTGAGTTTATCGACGTTTTTGAGTGCTTATACTGGGGAGACGGTCGTGTATCCGAAGCCGGATGAGATTCAGCTTGGAAGAGCTCAGGCTCAACCTCTGGCTCAAATGGTTTTAAACACGGGTTGGTTGGTTGGTTGGTAGCTAGTACGTTATGCATATCTAGTTGTACTTAAGTAACTGTGAATGAGTGAATCTATGGTATGCTTTTAAAGTTTTATATCCGTTACCTAGTGATATGATAAACTGTTGAAAATCTCTGTGTATCTTGTTCATTTAATATTGTGCTTTTGATTAAATATTGGGACGATGCCTCTAAATAGTTAAGAAGTCATGTGCATATCAAATTTGTTCTTCGTATTTTTGTGATTTCGATATTTGATACGGAACTGTGGGTTGGGTTATTCTACAAAGGCTACAAAAATGAGATGGGGGTGAGAAGGATACAAAAAACACAATAGATCATCAAATATGACACAATGAGTCACAAAATATAACACAGTGCCAAAAAATATAACACAATGCTGAAGAAAAAAAGACACAATGAATTGAAAAAATGACACAACGATGAAAATAAGAAAATAAGAAAAAGACAAATGGTACATAAAAGACACAATGATATAACGCATATTCTAAAAACTACAAGCTAAAAACCCCAAAAAAACGAAGACCTAAAAACTAACGACGTAGGGTTCGATAAGACGATCCCAATGCCGCTTGAATGAGTTCAATCGGAGTCCGTTTGATACCCTTCTTACGACTTCCTATTTTTCTTTCACTGTGTATTTGATCCTAACCCACGGAACTGTTTATCCTCTATAAATTTTTTAATACTTTTTTAGAGTGGTTGTAAGTGAAGAAAAAATAAAAAAATAATGATAAAGTATAAAAAATATTATTTAATTGAAAATGAGAGAGAAATAAAATGATTTTTAGTGTAATATGTGATTGTTAGTGTTAGGCTCTGTATTTGGGGGGTCGGGTAAAGGTTAACATGGCTTTTATCATAAACACATAAACGCAACTAATTACATTAAGATAGCGGGCAGGCGGGCAACAAGCTGCGCCGCCACCTCTTTCTGGACGGCAAACCCTAACTACTAAAAACGAAACCATGCCCCTCCGGAGTCGAGACACGGCTATGAATAACCCGTTGGACTCTGGTCAGAAAACTGATGGCTTCCCGGTGCCAAAGAGCCAAAGGTATCAAATGTCAGGGAAACGAAAACGAAGTGTTGGTTCTTCTCGTAAGTTTTAGCATGCTTCTCAAATTTAGTGACTATTTTAGCTTTTGGGTAAAGGTTAAAAAAAAACACGTGTTTTTTTTTTCTTTTGGGTAAGCTAAAATTTAGTGACTATTTTTGAATAAGAATTGGTTGACTAGACTATTGTGGATGATAGTGATTATTATGTATTTATGCAAAAGAATACAAGAATTGTAGTTAGGATATGACTAGACTATTTGGTAATAGATGCTTAATATGATGACAAGTAATGTGTGATTGCATGTGATATGTAACGAACTTATAAGAAGAAGACAATAAGTTTGGTCCGGTTTAGAAAATTGTTAAGCCGGTGGGGCTTTAAGGTGGAGTCACCGTCAAAGTAAAGAATAATGGTAATAAATCACTAATACGACGTTTCTCGTAAATTAAATAATTTTATTAATGTCTTGACTGCAACTAGTACGTTAACAAGATGGATTTTATAAAGGGCAAAGTTGGCAGTTTGTGCAGGATGGGTACACACCGACATAAATTTTGTTAGTTTTCTAGATTATATTACTTGGGTAATTGGGTTAGGATCAAATGTACACCGAAAGAAAAATAGGAAGTCGTAAAAAAGGGTGTCAAGTGGACTTTGATTGAATTCATTCAAGCGGCAATCATTAAAATCGTTTTATCGAACCCTACGACGTTAGTTTTTTAGGTCTTCGTTTTTTGGGGTTTTTAGCTTGTTTGTTTTTAGAATGTGTTATATCATTGTGTTTTTTACGTACCATTTTGTCTTTTTTTCTTATTTTCATCATTGTGTCATTCTTTCAATTCATTATGCTATTTTTCTTCAGCATTTTGTTATATTTTTTAGCACTGTGTTATATTTTGTGTCTCATTGTGTCATATTCCATAATTTATGGTGTTTTTTATATCATTCTCACCGTTCTTATTTTTTTATAATCTTTGTAGAATAACTTAACCTATATAACTTAAAGATTTACATAGTTTAAAAATAATTTTGAGTATTTTCATTATTATTGTTACCACTTATTTTGGAATCTTGAAAATGGTTTGCAAGTTGCATCTCTGTAAAGTTGATTTGATCTTGATCAATAACATGTTTATGTTTTTTTTATGTTAGATTGGAATATTTCCTGAGATTTTAATTTTTAAAATTCGTGACACTGTTTTGTAAATTTGAGACTCGCTTCTTGCTGGCCCCGCTTTCTATATTATTTATATATTTTTTTGTTGTTAAAAAATGTAAAGTTGTATTTTAGACTTAGTTAAATTGGATCGATAGATATTGATCCAAAATTTGTGTTGAAGTGTGTTTTTAAGTCATGAATAGTATATAGTCAGAGCACCACGTACAATGATTCATGAAAGTTGAACAAACTTGGATGTTTCAACCAAAACCACACAACACGAGCAATAAACGATCCGTAACGCCTTAAACGAATTTTGTTGTTTTGGGAACAACTAAAAACATTTTAAAATGAATTAAAATTATTTTTTAATCAATAACAAGTATTTAAAATGAATTAAAACAAATTAATTTTTTTTAAAAAAAAAAAAAAACCAAAGCGCCTAGCTTTGGCCAAAGCTAGGCGACTGTGGCCAAAGCGTCTAGCTTTTTCTTAAAAGCTTGAAGCTTGAAAGCTCATTGCCAAACATACCCATAATATGTTGTTAATCATATTATAAAAAATCGTGATAATAAATTTGTAATGGGTTTTACTTGTTGGTCTTTTTTTTACTTAATTGTTTAATAATTTGAGTAGTTTGATATGTTTTTGTTTAGTTTTAAAATCTTGTTTAAATTAGTTGATGAACCTACGTTTTTTTTAGTTTTAAAATATTGTTTTTTTTTACATATAGAATAATATCAATTTTTTTATATATGGGCCCTTAGGGAGATTGCGTCTATTGTTGTCGCCCACCTTGCCCTCCCAAAGACGCCTATGGTATTTAGCAAAAGATTTCGCACATGGCAACTAATCTCCGCACCAACAAAATATACAAAGCCTCGAGATGCTAACCGATTTATAATTACTACTAAGCATTACTCAAACAAAAGACTATGACCCTCATATATAGAGCCACCCCATGGTGTGACATTCGTCGATTGTACGATTTGCTACCTTATTGGTCCAATTATGCATCGTGATCATATCCATAATCACCTTATCGCTGTACATAAACGTTTGTACTACATATTCTCTTTGTCATCTATGAATAATAGTACGCATTATCCCTTTAATTCTTTATACTTTGTATTTAATATAGTGATATGCCTTCAACGGTTAAAGTAAAATCATAGGTGTTACAAGTTTAGGTTTCTATTTTAGTGTCTTGGAATGAAGTTTGTTGTTGTTAAAACATCAATTTTGATTTGGTAGTTAATTAAACACATAATTAATTTGGCTCATATGTGGCAGAGCTAAACAAACACCACTAAACACTAGCATGTTAGATGAGTCATATGTTCATACTGGTCGTATGATGAGACAAAAAGTAATAAATCAAAGTCATATGCCAGTCATACGAGCCATATGCTTAGGGCGAAAATAGTCAGGTGTCATCTCAGGGCAAAATCATATCAACTTTATAATGACTTATGGAACCACTAACAAAGACATACAACCAATATTTTTTTTTTACACTTTCATACAACACCTATGATGTTGTACATTGAAACTATGCGCAGTCACAAAGTCATACAATCAGTAAAACCATTTTTTTTCTTTTAACATACTGCATGATGACATCATGTGTCACCAGGTGTGTATAAGGCGGGTCAGGACACTTACGACAAAGTTGCCAAACCTCAACTAATCCCCCGTTTCGATGTCAAAATCCTATAAAAAATCATCAAAATGGTTGCCAGTCGGTTACTTATTACCAAACAGTAAATTTTAGAAAGTAGCGATAGTATTGCTGGACAACAATCTAACCGTGTTCCCTTTGCCTCGAGTGCAAGGCAATCTAATCCTATTATTTTTAGTGCAATTTATTATTATTATTATTATTATTATTATTTATTATTATTAATTTTTTTTTTTTTTTTTTTTTTTTGTTTTTATTCCTTTAATTGCTTTCATGTGTCTTTCAACTTTTCCTTTTTTTTTCCTTTTCTCTACAAATCTGGCGTAAACAGAGTAACACCGAATTAACAATCAATGGCGTTTGTATATAACCTTTCTTGAAGAAATTTGTTTCACACATATCAGTTTTTTCTTCAATTCTCATATTAATCTCACTCATACAGGTATTATTAATGCTTTTTATGCGTTTAATTTGGTGGGTTATGACCCAATTGTAACATCAATTTAATTTTATAGGGTAATTCGTCGTTGATTCTGATTTACAAATGGATCAGTCTTCGGATTTTGATTACTTATTCAAGCTGTTGTTGATTGGGGATTCAGGGGTTGGAAAAAGTTCCTTGCTTTTGAGTTTTACTTCTAATAATGCTATTGAAGATCTTTCTCCTACAATTGGTAAAAAGATTTGTTTTTTTTTAATTGCATTTGGTTTTCGTACCCCTTGCTTTTGATCCCTTTTGCTCATTGACACCGGAGGCTACCCGTTTTCTGACCGGGGTCCACCGAGTTATTCATAGCAGTGTCTCGGCTCTGGGTGGGCAAGGTTACGTTTTTAGTAGATTAGGGTTTGCCATTCAGAAAAGGGGTGCCGGCGCAGCTTGTTGTCCGCCTGCCCGCTATCTTGATTTAATTTTCTCAGTCATGGAACGAGAGTTATTCATAGTAGTGTCTCGGCTGGGGGGGGGGGGGGGGAGGGGGGGAGGTTACGTTTTTAGCAGATTAGGGGAGTTTGCCATTTAGAAAGGGGTGACAGTGCACGCCGCTATCTTGATTTAATTTTCTCAATCATGGAACGAGAGTTATTCATAGTAGTGTCTCGGCTCGGGGGGGGGGGGGGGGGAGGTTACGTTTTTAGTAGATTAGGGTTTGCCATCCAGAAAGGGGTGGCAACGCAGTTTGTCGTCCGCCTGCCCGCTATCTTGATTAATTTTCTCAGTCATGGAATGAAAAAGATCTGTTATATAATTTGTTGGTCATGTTGTTTTTTAATGTTGGTGGATATTGTTATTACTGCAGGTGTGGATTTTAAGGTGAAATATGTGACTATTGATGGGAAGAAGTTGAAGCTTGCTATATGGGATACTGGTAACTGTTTTTATTGCTTTAATAGCTATGTTAGTTGTTGTATTGTAAGTTATTATGATTTGATCTCAATCCATTTGTTTGCAATTTTTTTTTTTTTTAATTAGATTTGGTTCATGTAAAAGGCATTTGATCAGGGCTGGTTATGAGGGGGTGCGGGGAGGACTCCCGGCCCGGGCCCAATTTCTAGAGGGGCACATTAAGTATGGTTGGACTGTGTTCACTAAAAATACTTTCGATTTGTGTGATTGTTATTTGTTAAGAGCCTGCAAGTTTTTTTGAACATAAGAACCTACAAGTGATGTTAAAGAGGTGTGAAGAAGATGTGTGGAAGAAGATGAAGGGTAGTTAAGTAAAATCCAATAAAAAAGTCTAAATAGTTGGTTAATGTCATTTTCTCTGTAGTACACAACTTCTTTTCAAATGATTTAATTTAGTATAGGGGTGGGTTAAATGTGAAACTTAAAAAAGTGAGGAAAAATTTGTTAGTTTGTAATAGGCCCATTATAACTCTAAAGTTTAAAACTCAAGCCTATTAGGCTATTAGTACACTTAGGTAACTTAACCATTCCACTAGCCAATACTCATGAAACCTTAGCCAACTTAAGATAAAAAAAACTTTGCAGATTGGCGATGATAGCCATCGAAAACGTATTCTTGGAAAAATAAACTGTGAAGAATTGATTCACCAATTTGATATTACTTCCATCGTCGTTTTAAAAAATAGTTTACGTTATTTACTTCGTTAAGACCTAAGGTTAAAGGGCACATAATTCGTGGCTCGGCCCGGAACATGAATTCTCAGGAACGGCCCTGCATTTGATCCTGTTAGGGTGTTGTTAAAGATACATTAAGCGGACGCTAGGTTACATGTCAAATCATACAGCCTACGGGCCGTATGACTTTGTCAGTGGTCACATCCGTCATTTTTTTTCTTAGTGAACAAACATAATACATGCCGTATGATTTGGCTCTCGTACGATCCATATGACCATTTTTCGCCCTATTATATGGTCCATATGACTATCATAGACCCATTTGACATTTTTCGCCCCAATACGGCCGACATGTAATTCTGGATATTGTGTCATTGGTGATTGTATAGTGGCGACCTCTTGTGATGGGTTCTTGTGTTTTTGAAAGAAATTGTTGTCGCGTAAAATTATCTTACAATTTTTTTTACAGCTGGTCAGGAAAGATTCAGAACTCTAACTAGTTCATATTACCGAGGAGCTCAAGGAGTTATAATGGGTATGTGAAATTGTGAAGCCCTTTTGATTTCTTTACTTGCGAATAAAATTTGAAATCTTGAATTGACTGTCGTCTATGTGTTCATCGTTCACTAGATTGATACCAACGTTTCTGTTGTCTTGTTACCATAAAATCGTTTCTTTTAGTTGATTAATATTCGCTAATTGCTTCATATGCTGAATTTAAACAGTTTATGATGTAACAAGAAGAGAAACATTCACAATTTTATCGGATATATGGGCGAAAGAAATTGACATGCACTCAACAAATCAAGATTGCATCAAGATGCTTGTTGGCAATAAAGTTGATAAGGTAAATATAAAAAAAGGATTTATTATATATTAATTCATATCTATGTTGTAAGCATATAGAGATGCAGTTATATATGTGTATAGTTGTGTAGATTTACATGTTTTAATGCTAAACCAATAAAACGAAAAAGTTATTTCTTGATTCAAACATTTACATGTGTTAACGAAAGACATGCTAAATTATCGTTTCGGTATCTAAAGGAGTAATATAAATTATTCAGGAAAGTGAGAGGGTTGTCACAAAAGAAGGAAGGAATTGAGTTTGCAAAGGAATATGGATGCCTTTTTATTGAATGCAGCGCAAAAACTCGGGTCAATGTGGAGCAGTGTTTTGAAGAACTTGTTTTGAAGGTATACTCGAATCGCATGTCTACTTTTTAAATAATTAATCTGTTAAACCCCAAAAAGTAGACTCTTTATGTTTAGATTTCATATACCAAATTTAAAAGGTTAATTATTGTTTGCATATGTCCAAAGCCAATTGTCATCTGCAATTCTGCATGATTGGTTTATTTTGGTGTGAGAAGGGGTAAAAATGTGAAGTACTGGTCAAACCATAGTTGTCAAAGCGCCTACTCGCCTAGGCGCACTCAAGGCGCATAGGCCGAGCCCGGAGCCTAGGCGCAAGGCGCATAAAAAACGAGGGCTTTTTATAATCAGGCGCATAGTATAAAATACATTTTTTGGGGATATTAGAGATGTTTTAGGCTTGTTTAGGGCTACATTAGGATGTTTTAGGGTTGTTTAGGACTTGTTCATAACTCATTTAGGATGTTTTAGAGGTTTAGGCAACTTTTAGCCTGAATTTGACCGAAAATCAGCCTGAAAACAGCCCCGATAGTGCGCCTCAGTGCCTAGGGCGCGCCTCACAAGGCGCAGCGCACTCGGTGCGCCTGGTTGCACCTTGCGCCTAGGCGCGCTTTCGACAACTATGGGTCAAATGGTACGGCAAGTTGGGTAATCGGTCAAAACATGTAATTTTCAATACTAGGCAGATCAGCTGGGTTGACCCGTCAAGACTTCTATCGTCCCGTTTACAGCTCTACTGAAACTGTTCTGGCCTGCCCATTTGACACTTACCGAATTTTCTACCTAAGTTTCTATAATACCCTTTTGACCCGCTATAGATAAAAGTAACCTGAAGTAACCTATTCTTACCTAAATCTGTTTTTTTTTTTTTTTTTTTTTTTTTTTTCCTCAAAAAAAATTGGTATAAATGTAAATATGCAGATTTTGGATACACCTAGCCTCATTGCTGAAGGATCAACCGCTGTTAAAAGAAACATATTTAAGCAGAAGCCGGCTGCAGATGCATCGACCAGTGCCTGCTGCTAAAGGTCATATATTATCTGCAATACTTATTGTTTGATCAACATGTTTTTTTCAGTTTAGCTTTCAAAATTGTCTAGGCATTGTTCATAAAGAAGCTGTAAATTTCATCTTAATGGATTGCTTCTTACATGCACATGTTTATTTGAATTCGGTGTAAAAGTAAAATCATTACGATCATCGTATTAATATTTATTGATCTTATATTGAGTTATTATAAGATTAATTCGGTTTCATGTCATGTATTAATGTATTTTAGGGGTGTTTGACTGTTGATTAATTAAACTGAACCTACATTTTTGTAGGTTAACCGAATATATCAGTTTGACGTTTTCTTAAGAAGGAAAAAAACTAAAGGAAAACAGATTTTTTTGTTTCCGTTTAGACATACAAGGAAAAAGAAATCTAATACCACGAATTGGAAAGCAAATGGACAACAAGCTGCGCCGCTAGCATTTTTCTATTTTTGTTATTTGGTCAACAACTAGTACACTATTTCCAATTCAAAAAGTTAATTTGTAACACGATAGTCAAATCTAACGGACTATTTAAATACTCGGTTAATAAAGAATGACCGAACTCAAATACCAACGCATCGACTATGAATGAAAGGAAAAGCTCCACGGTTAAGTTAAGATGGGCGACCTCATGAAAATATTTAGTCTCTTTTCGGGTAACCAAGAACAAATCCATAATCTTTAGTAGACACAACGGACAATGTTTGTTTGTATGAGTTGCGGAATGTTATACATTTAAATGCTAATAATGTCAATGAAAAGCTTGTAGTGATGTTCCGTAATTGTTTAATGATGACCACCGGTTATTAAGAACCATGGTGTGGCTGATGAAAGAAGACGGTGTTGGTACGATTGTGGTAATAGTTTGGGGTGGTTTTTGGGTTTTAGTGGTGACATGGATGATGCAGCTTTAGCGGTGGTAACGGTGCTAGGGAACAGACGACAGCGGTGGCGACAAAGTCGGTGGGTTGAGCAGATCGAAAATAAAAAGAAATGACGCAGGATCAATCAACAATTGACATGAGTGCTAAGCTCCCTCAATTGTTAAGCTCCCTCAATTATTATATATAAATAATTTTTTTGAACGACAACAAACATTTCTGTCTGACTACCCAAGGAAGTTCCCACACTATGGACAAACCCTCACGACCAACCCAATAGAGGGCCCATACGTACCTCAGACGGCTGGCGTAGTCAAGTGTTTTAACACTACTTTTGTTGGTAATATTAATATGCTAAAACTAATTTAACTTTTTTTTTTTTTTTTTTTTTTTTTTTTTTTTTTTATAAAAACATGAGTAAGCTGTAAGCCCAACCCATGGACCATGCATGGTGCCACTTCTTATGACCAGTCCACTTCATGTGGGCCGTTGGTACAAACAAACATAACCCACCATTTGCATAAAGCAAGTGATGGCCATTTCATAAAGTAGTTGCAACCATCATTAGCACCACATATACATTAACCGTTATTAATAATAATATTATTTAATAATAATAATACTGTTTTTCTCCCGCGAAAAAGCCTTCACATATCACAATAAAACATATAAACACTCTCTTTATCTTTTTTCATCTTTCTTTATTCATATTTCAGAACTGTAAAGCTCAACTTTACACACATTCTATTCTGTGTTTTCTGATTTCTGTTCCCTCGAATTCAGGGACCGATCTTTTCGAGTGTTTATGTCTTAAGATTATTATTGTAATGGTGAAAGAAACTGAGTATTATGATATTCTTGGTGTTAGCCACCTTGTTTCTGATGATCATATTCGAAAAGCTTACTATCTAAAGGTGCGTTGAGTCAGTAGCGAATCCAGGAATGATTTCTTTTCGTAGATTTTCACTTATTTTCATTATTTTTGCAACTTTTTCAGTAAAATTTTCATTTTTTTCCAAAGCGAAGGAACCCCCTCTGGATCCGCCACTGCGTTCAGTCGTTGATCTTTATTATTAGAAGCCCATTGAGTGTTTTCATTGTTTTTCATTGTTTTGATGGTTGCTGTTTGCATAGTTTCTTGTGACACTTTTGACCCACATGACCCTTTTTCTTTAATATTAGTTTTGACATGTTTTGGGGAAATACGACGAAACGCTGCTACTAACTAATAAGTTGTTTGTGAAACAGGCGCGCCAAGTTCATCCTGATAAAATCCGAATGATCCTCAAGCTGCAGAGAGGTTTCAGGCAAGTGTTTGATTGACATTTTTGTTTTTCATGGTTTTAGAGATTGTGATTTGTTAAATATAATTAAGGTTATTGAATCTGTGATACAACTATAAGCAGGTGCTTGGTGAAGCTTATCAAGTTTTGAGTGATCCTGTGAAGAGAGATGCATACGATAGGAATGGAAAGGGCTCCATATCGAAGTAAGAATGCGCTTTACTTTAAAAATAGTAGTCGAAAAATTGCAATTTTCGGCCAGTAAAATGGAATCTAGGCCCAATGGTTGGACCACGACCACCTAGATCGTGGACCTTCCATCCTGGGCCTCAAAACTCCTCGTTTATAAGTTACACGCGCATTGGCGCGTTTGAAGCTTGAACATTTTCTAGTGAACTTATACTTAACTCATTTTTTCAATTAGTATATTACAAACAAGGGCGCAGCTGTTAAGGGGCCGCCGACCCTCCCGAATTTTCGCTCAGAAGTTCCGATTATATAGTATTCGTTTTTTTTTTTTTTTGGAATATAGAAATTTTTTGGAATATACAGTTTCGACCCCCCGAAACTAGTGATTTCCGACCCCCTGAAGTTTTGGGCCAAGCTTCGCCACTGATTACAAACATCATGTATATCTATGATTAGTAATATTATCTAATTGTGCATAAAAATATATAAATATTCATACATTATTCATCTTACCCTCCTCAGACCCTACCTTAGCTTTGCTATAGGTGGGATTAACTGAGTATGATGATGATGATGACATTATTCATCATTTCACAGGGAAACTATGCTGGATTCGACTGCTGTTTTCGCTTTTCTTTTTGGAAGTGAGTTATTTGAAGACTACATTGGACACCTAGCTGTTGCAACAATGGCTTCTGCAGAATTAGTTGGTGAAAATGACACTCCTGAATATTGCATGAAGATTGAAGGCAAGTAATTGTTATCAATTTTATAAAGGCTGCTTCCAGTACTATTTAAATACTGAAGCAGTCTCTCTATTCCCATAGGGTAGAGGTAAGATGTTACATCTTACTTACTCTGTTAGACATAATTCTTATTTCCCACAATTATCCTAAGTATATATATATATACATATATAGTGTGACATATATTAGTTATCCTAAGTTGAATAGGTATGTTGGTTATTAACTAACCATTGTGTTGGTTAGAGTCATAGGGGACACACCCTTCATTTGTATAAATACCAAACACATTGTAACATTTCATTTTATGTATTGATTCTTAAAGATTATCTTATTCTCTCTCAAACCCAAACCCTCTCATCGATCCTGCAAACCTACATTTGGCATCAGAGCGGTTTTCAGATTGTTCTATCCGATCATATAATATTCAGCGAAGAAGAAGAAGTTATTTCAATCCTCTGTTTTCATTCAAAAGGAAGAACAGAAGGCATCGGCTTAAGATCATCGGAACAATTATTTAAAGCCATCAAGGATTCGTAGAAGATCAATACATCAAACCCTGTAACCGTTCAACGAAGAAGACGACCGGAAAAAAGATTCCGGCCAAAAACTGCAATTCCGGCGAGATACCGGTTACGCAGAAAATTCATTTTAACGCAATAAAACGGTATATTTTCCTCCCTGCCTCGTTTATTATCGATTTCGAATACATATACACTGATCGAATCAAGAAAGACGAGATCAGTAGCGATACTCTGTTTTCCTGTTTGAACGTTTTTTTTCCCGCCATTTTTTCAAAACCAATTTATAAAAGTTCTATTCAAAATGTTTCGAACAAAACATACATACAAAAAACAGAATCGTTTTTTCAAAAACATCAAGTGTTAAGATCATTATCGGGTTTAAAACAAAACGGGTTTCTTATTTTTCTCGTATTCGATTGTATTTTGGATTAAAATTCCAAAAATATCACTGTTTGTGGAACATAGATTGAAGTTCCAGTGTTGTTTTTGATCAAGGGGATCAAAACAGAAAAATTTTTTTTGGGGCAGAAGTGTTCGCAAGAACAAAAAGAGAAGAAGTTGACTTTTAAAGTCAAACAGTTTGAAAAAATAAATATTATATTATTTGAGGGTATTTTATTGAAGGGTATTATATCAGTGTTTGTTTGTTGGAATTTATCACTGATTAAACAAAAAAAGAAAAGAAAAGGATTGAAGCATAGTAGAAAAACAAGTGATTTGTTTTAGAAGGGTGTTTAGGATTGACAAAGGGTGTTGTTAAAGGACACTAATCAATCATCGTTGGAGGATTATCAAGTCATAGGATTGACTTTAGATTTTGGAACATTAGTGGTATAAAGAAATATTATAGCAAGGATATTGATATTTTGTTGTGGGCCCGACAAAGCATCAAACTTTGTTAAACAAGAATATTTTCTTCAGACATATCATAGTCGTGTTTGACAAAGCTAGTCAAACAAAGTTCCATAGAAGCGTGGGATAGTCCATATAGATTTGGACAATAGGGAAGAAGAAGAACAAAAGTCCGCAGAAGCAGACGCCCGTTAAACCCACAATGTCGAAAGAGACAGCGTCAAAGGAGACAGTCACGAAGGAGACTCTCACTTTCAACCTCCAGACACCAATGTTGACATCTACAAATTACACGATTTGGGCTGTTCGTGTTAAAGCAATATTGAGTGCAAATGGTCTTTGGGAAGTAGTGGAACCCGAAGAAGGCACGTCGACGGTAGATGTAAAGAAGGATAGGACAGCGATTGCCTATCTCTTTCAGGCAATTCCAGAGGATATGGTGATGCAGGTGGCGTCACATCCTACAGCGAGAGAAATCTGGGAAGCATTAAAGTTAAGATTTATTGGAATTGACCGAGTCCAGAAAGCAAGACTTCAATCATTACGCACAGAATTCGAGATGATAACAATGAGAGAGACAGAAACCATAGACCAGTTTGCTGGTAGGTTAAGTGCGATTAGTACAAAGTCAAAAACCCTAGGAACGACAATTGAAGAGTCGATGTTGGTACGAAAATTGCTGGACTCCGTACCAGAGAGGTTCCTACAGATTATTGCATCCATAGAGCAATATTCAGATATAGATACCATGACGTTAGATGAAGCGCTTGGTAGACTTAAAGCTTATGAGGAACGCCTTAAGTCAAGAGATGAGAAGAAATTTGGACCATCAGGTCAAGAGAAGCTGTTATTTACAAGGCAAGATAGAAGGCCTTACAGCAACAACAGGAACTACAATCAGAATCGAGGTAGACAGAACTTTAGGAAGTTCAATAGAGGTCAAAGAAATGAGAGAAAGAACTTTGACAGAAATGGCCATCAAGATCAGAGAAGTGATCGAAATCCCACTAAGAATCGTCATGACGACAGTAGTTACAAGCCCAAGAGAGATGGCAGCAGTGTAAGATGCTACAACTGCAATGAATTAGGACACATAGCTCCCAGATGTCCTAAACCTCGAAGTAAGCAAGAAGAATCTCACCTAGTAATGGAGAAGAGGATCCCACATTACTTATGGCAGTTGGTGAAGAAAGAAGTGTAGTTCTAGAAGAAAAGAAAGTCATACCAGAACGTTATCATAGTGAAGATAATGGAAATGAAATATGGTATTTGGACAACGGAGCAAGCAATCATATGACAGGAAGACGCTCCTATTTCACAGAGTTAGATGAAAAGATAGCAGGAAGTGTAAAGTTTGGAGATGGATCATGTGTCAACATCAAAGGTAAAGGCTCAATATTATTGGAATGCAACAATGGAGAACAAAGACTAGTTACAGAAGTCTACTACATTCCAACACTCCAAAGCAACATCCTAAGCCTCGGGCAAGTTACAGAAAATGGATGTAAAGTGATTATGGAGAATGATTATCTATGGATTTATGACGCCTTCAGCAACCTATTGATGAAAGTCCCAAGAGCTAAGAATAGACTCTATAAAGTAAGGCTCAGAATAACAAGTCCGATTTGTTTACAAGCCAGAATAGTATCACCTGCATGGTTATGGCATGCACGTATGGGACATGTGAATTTTGATTCACTAAGACAGTTAAGTATAAAAGGAATGGCACGTGGAATACCAAAGATTAAGCACCCATCTCAAGTATGTGATGCATGTATTACGGGAAAACAAAGCAGGCTTCCGTTTCCCTCTCAAGCAAGTTTTAGAGCAACGAGACCTCTCGAGCTCGTACATGCAGATTTATGTGGACCGATTACACCCACATCATTAGCAGGCAACAACTATTTCTTCCTGATAGTTGACGATTATTCAAGATACATGTGGATCTACATGCTTAAGTCAAAAGATCAAGTTTATGAGAATTTCAAGAAATTCCTAAGTGAAGCTCAGACAGAGACGAGTCAAAAGCTCAAGAGATTAAGAACGGATCGTGGAGGAGAATTTACTTCTAAAGCACTTACCACGTATTGTGAGGACAGAGGAATCCTCAGACAGCTTACAGCACCTTACACACCTCAGCAAAATGGTGTAGTAGAAAGGAAAAACCGTTCAGTAATGAGTATGACAAGAAGCATGTTAAAGGCTATGAACGTACCACAGAACTTATGGGCAGAAGCAACAAGACAGGCGATTTACATACTAAATCGGTTACCTACTAAAGCAGTACAGGGAATGACACCCTACGAAGCAGTGAATGGAAAGGCACCCAATATCAAGCACATTAGAGTATTTGGATGCATAGCATATGCAAAGGTAACGACGCCCTATTTGAAGAAGTTAGAAGATAGAAGCAAGAAAATGGTACATCTAGGAAACGAGAATGGTTCCAAAGCCTACAGATTATATGATCCCATAGAAGAGAAGATACATATCAGTAGAGATGTCCAATTCATAGAGAATGAACCATGGAATTGGGACAACTACTTGAAAGAAGGAAGCGAAGATGAACCATCTTGGACAAGATTTGAGATACATGGAGATTCAGAAAATGAAGCTGTACAAGAAGAGAATGACGACGACAGTGAAGATCAAGAGAGTGATAATGAATTCTTCAGCAGTCCAATCACAGCTACAAGAACTCCAATAACGGTACAAGAGACACCGACAAGTGATCCAGCAGTTGAGACAAGTACTCAAGAGTTAGAAGACTCACCAGGCTCTTTAAATAGACCAGTTCGAGCCCTTAGATCACTTAATGACATCTATGCAGCCACACAACCTCTTAGACCAGAAGATTATGAACATCTTTATCTAGCATATGATGAAGAACCTGCAAACTATAAAGAAGCAGCAGATTACCCACAATGGATAGAAGCAATGGAAAGCGAGTTAGATTCCATAGAGAAGAATGACACTTGGACACTGACTACGCTCCCCTCAAGTCAGAAACCAATAGGTCTAAAATGGGTATTCAAGGTCAAGAGAGACGCAAGTGGACAGATCACCAAGCATAAGGCCAGATTAGTAGCAAAAGGGTATGTACAACAAGAAGGTATAGACTACAATGAAGTATTTGCACCCGTTGCAAGAATGGAAACAATCAGGCTACTACTAGCATTGGCAGCACAGAAAGGATGGGAAGTACATCATTTGGATGTAAAATCAGCATTCCTACATGGTGAATTAAAGGAAGATGTCTACGTATCACAACCAGATGGATTCATAAAGAAAGGAAAAGAGAAGCTAGTCTACAAGCTAAAGAAGGCTCTATATGGTTTGAAGCAAGCACCAAGAGCATGGAATATAAGGCTGAACAACATCCTAAAAGAGATAGGATTTATAAGATGTCCACAAGAACAAGCAGTTTACAAGAGAACTTCAAGACAATCAACAATCATTATAGGAGTTTATGTCGATGACATAATAGTGACAGGAAGTTCAATGAAGGACATATCAAGCTTCAAGAAGGAAATGCAAGGCAAGTTTGAGATGAGTGATTTAGGACCACTCACATACTATCTAGGAATAGAAGTACGCCAAGCACAAGGAAGGATACAGTTGAAGCAATCAGCCTACGCAAGAAAGTTATCAAGGAAGCTAGACTAGAAGACTGCAATCCAACAAAGACAGCAATGGAACCAGGTCTGAAGCTCGATAAAGAAGACGAGAGTGAACCAGTCAATGAGACAGAATACAGAAAGCTAATTGGAAGCTTAAGGTACCTTACACATACCAGACCAGATATCACCTACGCAGTTGGATACGTGAGCAGATTCATGGAGAAACCAAAGACGACTCACATGAAGGCAGTTAAACATTTGATAAGATATATCAAAGGCACATTGAATTATGGAATTCAATACAGCAAAGGCAAAGAAGCAGAAATCATTGGTTACAGCGACAGCAGTTATGGAGACCAAGAAGATGGAAAAGGAACAACAGGAACAATATTCTACTACAAAGATTCACCTATCACATGGACAAGTCAGAAGCAAAGCACGGTAGCTTTATCATCATGTGAATCAGAGTTTATGGCAGCAACATCAGCAGCATGTCAAGCAATATGGCTACAAGGAGTACTAAGCGAACTCACAGGTGAAAGACCAAAGAAGATAACTCTACGAGTAGATAACAAGTCAGCAATACAACTCATGAAGAATCCTGTGTTTCATGGAAGATCAAAGCATATCAACACAAGGTATCATTTCATCAGAGAATGCATAGAGAACGAGCAGATACAAGTTGATCACATCAGTGGAGAGATGCAGAAAGCCGACATCCTCACCAAGGCATTACCAAGGATAAAGTTCATAGAGATGCGAAGTCTCATAGGAATTGAAGACCTTGGGGAAATCAAGAATTAGGGGGGAGAATGTTAGACATAATTCTTATTTCCCTCAATTATCCTAAGTATATATATAATATACATATATAGTGTGACATATATTAGTTATCCTAAGTTGAATAGGTATGTTGGTTATTAACTAACCATTGTGTCGGTTAGAGTCATAGGGGACACACCCCTTCATTTGTATAAATACCAAACACATTGTAACATTTCATTTTATGTATTGATTCTTAAAGATTATCTTATTCTCTCTCAAACCCAAACCCTCTCAATCGATCCTGCAA
>CM061233.1:845215-925343 GCA_030844895.1 Ambrosia x helenae
GGTGAAATGCAATGTTGTTAAACCCCGGACCGGACCGGCCGGTCGGACCGGTTGGACCGGGAACCGTGGCTCCTACCGGTCCGGTTAGGTGGATAGGACCGCTCGTGCAACAGACCGCCCGGTCGCCCGGGATCGTAGGTCGGACCGGAGAACCGACATAAAAATGGGCCGGACCGGGAGATGAAGATGGTGACGATGTCTGATGATGCGATGAAAAAAATGAAAGATGAAGATGGTGAGGACTAGAATCATAGAGAAACAAGAAGTACATAAGATGTGATGAAAAAAGAGGATGGTGACGATTAAAATCACATATCTAAGATTAAGACTTACAATAGAAAAGAAGGAAATCTATATCTCCTTCAAGATCCAACAAAGCATTCGTTGGGTTGTGAATACATGTGCAGAGATAGGTTGTGAAGATGCAGCAATATCAAGGAATTAAAGGCAATATAATATCAAGGAATTAAAGAGTTGTATTTAATAATGGTTTGAAGTCCATATACCTCGTAAATGGTTTTCAGTTTGTATTACTAAATTATTATTTTAATTTATATTTAAAGTCCGGTTCATAAAACCGGTTCGACCGGTTGGAACCGGTCCAACCAGTAAACCAGTAAGAAGACCGGTTTAACGTCCGGTCCGGTTATGAAAACATTGGTGAAATGAAAGAGAAATTTATGTCCAACACTTTGAACTCCCATATATTTATTTTTAATTCTAAATCTTACATGGTTAATTTTAAATTGAAAAGAGATACTCATCTGTTTGCAATTGCCAAATACAAAACTGTTGTATCTGCAATTGAGGCAATGAACTAGAAAGTAATATCCATCAAATCTTTTTTTTTGAAGATGTTTTCAACGGAGAATTCAAACGACGCACAACCCCTCAACCCCAGTTTCGAATCCAGACCAAACGCGGGGGTTGAATTTCTCACTCCTTAGTACGAGTGGGGGGACTTGAACCTGAGACCAAGCCCGGGCGGAAACCTCCCTAAGGAGTAAACCCTCCCACCTCCGACAATATCCATCATTCTATCATTTAAATATATTTCATGATGTGAAGAAAGCTAGGTTTTGTCTTCCATTAAATGGTGATATGTCGATTGTTTTATTGTTTACACAAACCAATTTTTATAGGCATTTTGAAACTTCTATTAAATCCGAAGTTGAACAAAATTGCTATTAAATATTAGTAAGTTTATGTAATGTTAGTGCACTTTCATCATCACAACCTCGAAGTAATCATGAATATGAAGTTTCTTGATGGTGGCATTCTGATAAAAAATCCAGTGACCCCTACGAGTTACGTGTTTCATTTCAAAGTTAATCGGTGCAGAAAAGGTACAGTCTATGTGTTAACTAAGTATTTGTGCATCTATTTCTACTTATTATATAAATAAAACCTTTTGGGGACACATGTTTGATGCTGAGGAGATCTATGTTTTTTTTTTTCCTACTTATTTTTTTTTGGGTCTATTATTTTTGCCATGCCACCATTGTTTAATCGCTATTCCGTTTTAAACATAATTTCCGATATTTAAGCTATCTATAATGAAATATATATTTTGTTAACAAAATTCCAATTGTCTAGCAGTTTCAAATTTTAAGATTATTTATTTTTATTTTGCTTTAAGTTACCAAAATATGTGTGAATTTTATAGATTTTAGCTATTGCAATCCCTATATTGAAATATGAAATAAATTGTTTATCATAAATACTATTGCGCTTAACTCTAATATTAATAGATTACTGTAGTGTTTTAGCATATGTTTTTATATTAATGATATTTAGTATATGATTAGAATTATATATGCCCTACATAATATATTATCTATATCTATATACTATATAATAAATAAAACATTTTGTTAGACACTTGTCACATTCTTAGCCATCTAATTATTATTTTCCCGCTCATGTTACCGTGTTGTAGTTTGGGTAAAAACATGGTTCTGTGGTAACAATCCGACCTTCGATATCCTTAAATTCACATCATTCGGTCGTAAAAAACCCTATACAGAAAGCCCATCCCCTCATTCAACGATCCCATGCAATGGACAAATTTTTTTAAGTTATAATTTTTTTTATAAGATTACTTTTATTCTACCGGTGTAATTCAAGAAATTCTAACATGGTCTAACTATATAATAAAAGAAAACAAATGGGGGACACGTGTCACTCTATGGGGTGATGTCCATCGTTGTTTTTCGCCCTTTTTTTTAGATTATATTTATGTAAATTTGAAAAACTAAATGTAGATAAAACAAAGCGATGGAGATAATTGTACTTTGAATGTATTTTTAAAATAATTTTCTAAGCCAAAATAATACCATATTAATTTGAATTTGAAAATAATATTTGGATAGAGGAAATTAGAAGTAAAATTAGTTTCAATTTGAAAAAATAGATTTGAATAAAGGGGTATAGTGGTAATTGTAATAATGAGTTTTTTTATTGTAAGAAATATAATTTTAAAATCAATTCCTTCAGAAACATCATAAAAGATTAATACACAAAGAAAGATAAAAAGATTGGAATTTTTGTTCATGAGTCTAAAAGAATATACCTAAACTTAAAACTTTTATCAAGCATTAATTCCTCTAACCACCACCACTAAAAGTATCATGCTAAAAAAATTTACGCTAACAAAACAGTTTATTGAAGCTAAAATAAAGTTTAGATTGTTGGTATGCGCACATTTATTGTACGGATTAATTTCAATATCATGCGACAAGAATATTCCATCCAAAATTCAACGAAGATAATTAGGAGATATTTACAAATTTATGAAGTATTGGTATATTCTCTAAATTAGTAATAAAATTTGTGTATCTCCATTATTTAAATTTACGTGAAATCCCAACTTATACATTTAAAGTTTATGCAAGTTTATTTCTTACACCCGTGTATCACACGGGAGATAACCTAGTTATATATAGATACATTTGGTAAAAAATTATGTGAGAGACAATTACTGTAGCTATATGTCATTTTCATGCTACAGTAACACATTTTTTTTTCCGGTTGTGTTGAACTCTTTTGGGGCTTTTCTTTCTTTAGATATTTTAGTATTTTACTAATACTAAAACTTTGCTTATTTATCTTTAGCAATAAAATATTTAATAAACATGTTTGTTATCATGTAATTTATACGGTGATCTTCAAATAGCTAAATGCTTTCTTGGCTGTGATCAGCAGCGAAGTTTTGTTCTCGAATTAGCGGGGGTCGACTCAATTTATTTCGATCAGTAGTGGCCGGAAGATGAAATCGGTGTACGCCGGACTCAACCCGGACCCAATTTACCTACGAAAATCGCAAGCTTCTACCAATAGGATGCATTGTAATGCGCTTTGGCTATATTTAAATCCATATGCTGTAGTGTTATTCTTTGTGCAATGATGGTATGATTCACGTGTCACGCATATAACAAAGTCTTGCAAGCCACCAGGTTGTCGCCGCAACGCGCGACACGCGTAATATACTAGTAATATAAACAAAAACGAAGACAAGAAATTCAGAAAATAAAGATAAAGACTACACACAGGGCGTCTCGTAATTTCTGCTAAATGTCAGTGGCCACGTTGTCTTATAACACACACCCACTGAATAATAATAATAATAATAAAATAATAATAATAATAATAATAATACACCTTTTCTTCCACTCTCCACACCACTCCTCATCTTCATCTTCATCTTCTAATATCGTAATCCAAAACATATTATTTATTACCCAAACCACCACCATGGATCAACCCGAACACCAAGACATGAAAAACCTCGGATTCTTCGGAACCTTAAACCACTCATTCAAAACAATCTTCTCACGTAAAAAACTCTTCACCCAAATCACCCTCACATTAATCCTCCCTCTCTCCATACTATTCTTAGCTCACATACAGATCTCCAACCACTTCTTCCCCAAAATAGAAAACAGTTACATAATATCCTATTCCTCTACCTACCTTAACAACACAACCCTCACAGACTGGCTTTATTACTGGCTCTTCAAAATCCTCTACTTCACTTTCCTCATCTTCTTCTCTCTCCTCTCCACCGCCGCCGTCGTCTTCACCATCGCCTCCGTCTACTCCGACCGTGACGTCATTTTCCGGCACCTTGTTCTCAAAGTCGTACCCAACATCTGGAAAAAACTCTGCGTCACGTTTGTGTTTATATACTTTGGGTTATTCATCTACAACGTGTTAAGCGGCGTCGTTTTGTATGTTACCAGATCGTTATTTGGGTATACGGTTGTCGGGTCTGTTGTTGTGTTGATTATGTTGGTTTTTTGTATGGGTTGGGTTTTTTGTACTTGAGCTTTGTTTGGCAACTGGCGTGTGTTGTGACTGTGTTTAGAAAATGTTTATGGGTTTAAGGCTATGAAAAAAGGGAAGGTTTTGGCTAATGGGAAGAGAAGGTGGGTATGGGGATGGGGTTTGTGTTGTATATGATTATGTTTGGGTTAGTGCTTGTGTATGAGTTGTTTGTGGAGTATGGTGGTGAGATATCGGGATTAGCGATGATTTGGAGGGTAGTGATTGGGGTTGTTATGTGGAGTTATGATTACCAAGTTGTTTTTGATGTTTATTGTGACGCAAACGGTGTTGTATTTGGTGTGTAAGTCGTATCATCGGGAAGCGGTTGATAAGTTGAGTTTATCGACGTTTTTGAGTGCTTATACTGGGGAGACGGTCGTGTATCCGAAGCCGGATGAGATTCAGCTTGGAAGAGCTCAGGCTCAACCTCTGGCTCAAATGGTTTAAAACACGGTTGGTTGGTTGGTTGGTAGCTAGTACGTTATGCATATCTAGTTGTACTTAAGTAACTGTGAATGAGTGAATCTATGGTATGCTTTTAAAGTTTTATTCCGTTACCTAGTGATATGATAAACTGTTGAAAATCTCTGTGTATCTTGTTCATTTAATATTGTGCTTTTGATTATATATTGGGACGATGCCTCTAAATAGTTAAGAAGTCATGTGCATATCAAATTTGTTCTTCGTATTTTTGTGATTTCGATATTTGATACGGAACTGTGGGTTGGGTTATTCTACAAAGGCTACAAAAAAATGAGAAGGGTGAGAAGGATACAAAAAAACACAATAGATCATCAAATATGACACAATGAGTCACAAAATATAACACAGTGCCAAAAAATATAACACAATGCTGAAGAAAAAAAGACACAATGAATTGAAAAAAGTGACACAACGATGAAAATAAGAAAAAGACACAATGGTACATAAAAGACACAATGATATAACGCATATTCTAAAAACTACAAGCTAAACCCCAAAAAAACGAAGACCTAAAAACTAACGACGTAGGGTTCGATAAGACGATTCCAATGCCGCTTGAATGAGTTAAATCGGAGTCCGTTTGATACCCTTCTTCGACTTCCTATTTTTCTTTCACTGTGTATTTGATCCTAACCCACGGAACTGTTTATCCTCTATAAATTTTTTAATACTTTTTTAGAGTGGTTGTAAGTGAAGAAAAAATAAAAAAAATAATGATAAAAGTATAAAAAATATTATTTAATTGAAAATGAGAGAGAAATAAAATGATTTTTAGTGTAATATGTGATTGTTAGTGTTAGGCTCTGTATTTGGGGTCGGGTAAAGGTTAACATGGCTTTTATCATAAACACATAAACGCAACTAATTACATTAAGATAGCGGGCAGGCGGGCAACAAGCTGCGCCGCCACCTCTTTCTGGACGGCAAACCCTAACTACTAAAACGAAACCATGCCCCTCCGGAGTCGAGACACGGCTATGAATAACCCGTTGGACTCTGGTCAGGAAACTGATGGCTTCCGGTGCCAAAGAGCCAAAGGTATCAAATGTCAGGGAAACGAAAACGTGTTGGTTCTTCTCGTAAGTTTTAGCATGCTTCTCAAATTTAGTGACTATTTTAGCTTTTGGGTAAAGGTTAAAAAAAACACGTGTTTTTTTTTTTCTTTTGGGTAAGCTAAAATTTAGTGACTATTTTGAATAAGAATTGGTTGACTAGACTATTGTGGATGATAGTGATTATTATGTATTTATGCAAAAGAATACAAGAATTGTAGTTAGGATATGACTAGACTATTTTGGTAATAGATGCTTAATATGATGACAAGTAATGTGTGATTGCATGTGATATGTAACGAACTTATAAGAAGAAGACAATAAGTTTGGTCCGGTTTAGAAAATTGTTAAGCCGGTGGGGCTTTAAGGTGGAGTCACCGTCAAAGTAAAGAATAATGGTAATAAATCACTAATACGACGTTTCTCGTAAATTAAATAATTTTATTAATGTCTTGACTGCAACTAGTACGTTAACAAGATGGATTTTATAAAGGGCAATTGGCAGTTTGTGCAGGATGGGTACACACCGACATAAATTTGTTAGTTTTCTAGATTATATTACTTGGGTAATTGGGTTAGGATCAAATGTACACCGAAAGAAAAATAGGAAGTCGTAAAAAAAGGGTGTCAAGTGGACTTTGATTGAATTCATTCAAGCGGCATTTAAAATCGTTTATAAATCGAACCCTACGACGTTAGTTTTTAGGTCTTCGTTTTTTGGGGTTTTAGCTTGTAGTTTTTAGAATGTTTATATCATTGTGTTTTTTACGTACCATTTTGTCTTTTTTCTTATTTTCATCATTGTGTCATCTTTCAATTCATTATGCTATTTTTCTTCAGCATTTTGTTATATTTTTTAGCACTGTGTTATATTTTGTGTCTCATTGTGTCATATTCCATAATTTATGGTGTTTTTATATCATTCTCACCGTTCTTATTTTTTTATAATCTTTGTAGAATAACTTAACCTATATAACTTAAAGATTTACATAGTTTAAAAAATAATTTGAGTATTTTCATTATTATGTTACCACTTATTTTGGAATCTTGAAAATGGTTTGCAAGTTGCATCTCTGTAAAGTTGATTTGATCTTGATCAATAACATGTTTATGTTTTTTTTATGTTAGATTGGAATATTTCCTGAGATTTTAATTTTAAAATTCGTGACACTGTTTTGTAAATTTGAGACTCGCTTCTTGCTGGCCCCGCTTTCTATATTATTGTATATATTTTTTTGTTGTTAAAAAAATGTAAAGTTGTATTTTAGACTTAGTTAAATTGGATCGATAGATATTGATCCAAAATTTGTGTTGAAGTTGTTTTTAAGTCATGAATAGTATATAGTCAGAGCACCACGTACAATGATTCATGAAGTTGAACAAACTTGGATGTTTCAACCAAAACACACAAACGAGCAATAAACGATCCGTAACGCTTAAACGAATTTTGTTGTTTTGGGAACAACTAAAAACATTTTTAAAATGAATTAAAATTATTTTTTAATCAATAACAAGTATTTAAAATGAATTAAAACAAATTAATTTTTTTTAAA
The DNA here is from genome assembly GCA_030844895.1 of Ambrosia x helenae. NCBI lineage: Eukaryota > Viridiplantae > Streptophyta > Magnoliopsida > Asterales > Asteraceae > Ambrosia > Ambrosia x helenae. The sequence goes on from CM061233.1 coordinate 852,630, forward strand.
AAAAAAAAAAACCAAAGCGCCTAGCTTTGGCCAAAGCTAGGCGACTGTGGCCAAAGCGTCTAGCTTTTTCTTAAAAGCTTGAAGCTTGAAAGCTCATTGCCAAACATACCCATAATATGTTGTTAATCATATATAAAAAAAATCGTGATAATAAATTTGTAATGGGTTTTACTTGTTGGTCTTTTTTTTACTTAATTGTTTAATAATTTGAGTAGTTTGATATGTTTTTGTTTAGTTTTAAAATCTTGTTTAAATTAGTTGATGAACCTTACGTTTTTTTAGTTTAAAAATATTGTTTTTTTTACATATAGAATAATATCAATTTTTTTATATATGGGCCCTTAGGGAGATTGCGTCTATTGTTGTCGCCCACCTTGCCCTCCCCCAAAGACGCCTATGGTATTTAGCAAAAGATTTCGCACATGGCAACTAATCTCCGCACCAACAAAATATACAAAGCCTCGAGATGCTAACCGATTATAATTACTACTAAGCATTACTCAAAACAAAAGACTATGACCCTCATATATAGAGCCACCCCATGGTGTGACATTCGTCGATTGTACGATTGCTACCTTATTGGTCCAATTATGCATCGTGATCATATCCATAATCACCTTATCGCTGTACATAAACGTTTGTACTACATATTCTCTTTGTCATCTATGAATAATAGTACGCATTATCCCTTTAATTCTTTATACTTTGTATTTAATATAGTGATATGCCTTCAAGGTTAAAGTAAAATCATAGGTGTTACAAGTTTAGGTTTCTATTTTAGTGTCTTGGAATGAAGTTTGTTGTTGTTAAAAACATCAATTTTGATTTGGTAGTTAATTAAACACATAATTAATTTGGCTCATATGTGGCAGAGCTAAACAAACACCACTAAACACTAGCATGTTAGATGAGTCATATGTTCATACTGGTCGTATGATGAGACAAAAAGTAATAAATCAAAGTCATATGCCAGTCATACGAGCCATATGCTTAGGGCGAAAATAGTCAGATGTGTCATCTCAGGGCAAAATCATATCAACTTTATAATGACTTATGGAACCACTAACAAAGACATACAACCAATATTTCTTTTTTTACACTTTCATACAACACCTATGATGTTGTACATTGAAACTATGCGCAGTCACAAAGTCATACAATCAGTAAAACCATTTTTTTTCTTTTAACATACTGCATGATGACATCATGTGTCACCAGGTGTGTATAAGGCGGGTCAGGACACTTACGACAAAGTTGCCAAACCTCAACTAATCCCCCGTTTCGATGTCAAAATCCTATAAAAAATCATCAAAATGGTTGCCAGTCGGTTACTTATTACCAAACAGTAAATTTTAGAAAGTAGCGATAGTATTGCTGGACAACAATCTAACCGTGTTCCCTTTGCCTCGAGTGCAAGGCAATCTAATCCTATTATTTTTAGTGCAATTTATTATTATTATTATTATTATTATTATTATTATTATTAATTTTTTTTTTTTTTTTTTTTTTTTGTTGTTTATTCCTTTAATTGCTTTCATGTGTCTTTCAACTTTTCCTTTTTTTTTTCCTTTTCTCTACAAATCTGGCGTAAACAGAGTAACACCGAATTAACAATCAATGGCGTTTGTATATAACCTTTCTTGAAGAAATTTGTTTCACACATATCAGTTTTTTCTTCAATTCTCATATTAATCTCACTCATACAGGTATTATTAATGCTTTTTATGCGTTTAATTTGGTGGGTTATGACCCAATTGTAACATCAATTTAATTTTATAGGGTAATTCGTCGTTGATTCTGATTTACAAATGGATCAGTCTTCGGATTTTGATTACTTATTCAAGCTGTTGTTGATTGGGGATTCAGGGGTTGGAAAAAGTTCCTTGCTTTTGAGTTTTACTTCTAATAATGCTATTGAAGATCTTTCTCCTACAATTGGTAAAAAGATTTGTTTTTTTTTTAATTGCATTTGGTTTTCGTACCCCTTGCTTTTGATCCCTTTTGCTCATTGACACCGGAGGCTACCCGTTTTCTGACCGGGGTCCACCGAGTTATTCATAGCAGTGTCTCGGCTCTGGGTGGGCAAGGTTACGTTTTTAGTAGATTAGGGTTTGCCATTCAGAAAAGGGGTGCCGGCGCAGCTTGTTGTCCGCCTGCCCGCTATCTTGATTTAATTTTCTCAGTCATGGAACGAGAGTTATTCATAGTAGTGTCTCGGCTGGGGGGGGGGGGGGGGGGGGGGGAGGGGGGAGGTTACGTTTTTAGCAGATTAGGGTGAGTTTGCCATTTAGAAAGGGGTGACAGTGCACGCCCGCTATCTTGATTTAATTTTCTCAATCATGGAACGAGAGTTATTCATAGTAGTGTCTCGGCTCGGGGGGGGGGGGGGGGAGGTTACGTTTTTAGTAGATTAGGGTTTGCCATCCAGAAAGGGGTGGCAACGCAGTTTGTCGTCCGCCTGCCCGCTATCTTGATTAATTTTCTCAGTCATGGAATGAAAAAGATCTGTTATATAATTTGTTGGTCATGTTGTTTTTTAATGTTGGTGGATATTGTTATTACTGCAGGTGTGGATTTTAAGGTGAAATATGTGACTATTGATGGGAAGAAGTTGAAGCTTGCTATATGGGATACTGGTAACTGTTTTTATTGCTTTAATAGCTATGTTAGTTGTTGTATTGTAAGTTATTATGATTTGATCTCAATCCATTTGTTTGCAATTTTTTTTTTTTTTAATTAGATTTGGTTCATGTAAAAGGCATTTGATCAGGGCTGGTTATGAGGGGGTGCGGGGAGGACTCCCGGCCCGGGCCCAATTTCTAGAGGGGCACATTAAGTATGGTTGGACTGTGTTCACTAAAAATACTTTCGATTTGTGTGATTGTTATTTGTTAAGAGCCTGCAAGTTTTTTTGAACATAAGAACCTACAAGTGATGTTAAAGAGGTGTGAAGAAGATGTGTGGAAGAAGATGAAGGGTAGTTAAGTAAAATCCAATAAAAAAGTCTAAATAGTTGGTTAATGTCATTTTCTCTGTAGTACACAACTTCTTTTCAAATGATTTAATTTAGTATAGGGGTGGGTTAAATGTGAAACCTTAAAAAAGTGAGGAAAAATTTGTTAGTTTGTAATAGGCCCATTATAACTCTAAAGTTTAAAACTCAAGCCTATTAGGCTATTAGTACACTTAGGTAACTTAACCATTCCACTAGCCAATACTCATGAAACCTTAGCCAACTTAAGATAAAAAAAACTTTGCAGATTGGCGATGATAGCCATCGAAAACGTATTCTTGGAAAAATAAACTGTGAAGAATTGATTCACCAATTTGATATTACTTCCATCGTCGTTTTAAAAAATAGTTTACGTTATTTACTTCGTTAAGACCTAAGGTTAAAGGGCACATAATTCGTGGCTCGGCCCGGAACATGAATTCTCAGGAACGGCCCTGCATTTGATCCTGTTAGGGTGTTGTTAAAGATACATTAAGCGGACGCTAGGTTACATGTCAAATCATACAGCCTACGGGCCGTATGACTTTGTCAGTGGTCACATCCGTCATTTTTTTTCTTAGTGAACAATCATAATACATGCCGTATGATTTGGCTCTCGTACGATCCATATGACCATTTTTCGCCCTATTATATGGTCCATATGACTATCATAACGACCCATTTGACATTTTTTCGCCCCAATACGGCCGACATGTAATTCTGGATATTGTGTCATTGGTGATTGTATAGTGGCGACCTCTTGTGATGGGTTCTTGTGTTTTTGAAAGAAATTGTTGTCGCGTAAAATTATCTTACAATTTTTTTTACAGCTGGTCAGGAAAGATTCAGAACTCTAACTAGTTCATATTACCGAGGAGCTCAAGGAGTTATAATGGGTATGTGAAATTGTGAAGCCCTTTTGATTTCTTTACTTGCGAATAAAATTTGAAATCTTGAATTGACTGTCGTCTATGTGTTCATCGTTCACTAGATTGATACCAACGTTTCTGTTGTCTTGTTACCATAAAATCGTTTCTTTTAGTTGATTAATATTCGCTAATTGCTTCATATGCTGAATTTAAACAGTTTATGATGTAACAAGAAGAGAAACATTCACAAATTTATCGGATATATGGGCGAAAGAAATTGACATGCACTCAACAAATCAAGATTGCATCAAGATGCTTGTTGGCAATAAAGTTGATAAGGTAAATATAAAAAAAGGATTTATTATATATTAATTCATATCTATGTTGTAAGCATATAGAGATGCAGTTATATATGTGTATAGTTGTGTAGATTTACATGTTTAATGCTAAACCAATAAAACGAAAAAGTTATTTCTTGATTCAAACATTTACATGTGTTAACGAAAGACATGCTAAATTATCGTTTCGGTATCTAAAGGAGTAATATAAATTATTCAGGAAAGTGAGAGGGTTGTCACAAAGAAGGAAGGAATTGAGTTTGCAAAGGAATATGGATGCCTTTTTATTGAATGCAGCGCAAAAACTCGGGTCAATGTGGAGCAGTGTTTTGAAGAACTTGTTTTGAAGGTATACTCGAATCGCATGTCTACAGTTTTTAAATAATTAATCTGTTAAACCCCAAAAAGTAGACTCTTTATGTTTAGATTTCATATACCAAATTTAAAAGGTTAATTATTGTTTGCATATGTCCAAAGCCAATTGTCATCTGCAATTCTGCATGATTGGTTTATTTTGGTGTGAGAAGGGGTAAAAATGTGAAGTACTGGTCAAACCATAGTTGTCAAAGCGCCTACTCGCCTAGGCGCACTCAAGGCGCATAGGCCGAGCCCGGAGCCTAGGCGCAAGGCGCATAAAAAACGAGGGCTTTTTATAATCAGGCGCATAGTATAAAATACATTTTTTGGGGATATTAGAGATGTTTTAGGCTTGTTTAGGGCTACATTAGGATGTTTTAGGGTTGTTTAGGACTTGTTCATAACTCATTTAGGATGTTTTAGAGGTTTAGGCAACTTTTAGCCTGAATTTGACCGAAAATCAGCCTGAAAACAGCCCCGATAGTGCGCCTCAGTGCCTAGGCGCGCGCCTCACAAGGCGCAGCGCACTCGGTGCGCCTGGTTGCACCTTGCGCCTAGGCGCGCTTTCGACAACTATGGGTCAAATGGTACGGCAAGTTGGGTAATCGGTCAAAACATGTAATTTTCAATACTAGGCAGATCAGCTGGGTTGACCCGTCAAGACTTCTATCGTCCCGTTTACAGCTCTACTGAAACTGTTCTGGCCTGCCCATTTGACACTTACCGAATTTTCTACCTAAGTTTCTATAATACCCTTTTGACCCGCTATAGATAAAAGTAACCTGAAGTAACCTATTCTTACCTAAATCTGTTTTTTTTTTTTTTTTTTTTTTTTTTTTTCCTCAAAAAAAATTGGTATAAATGTAAATATGCAGATTTTGGATACACCTAGCCTCATTGCTGAAGGATCAACCGCTGTTAAAAGAAACATATTTAAGCAGAAGCCGGCTGCAGATGCATCGACCAGTGCCTGCTGCTAAAGGTCATATATTATCTGCAATACTTATTGTTTGATCAACATGTTTTTTTTCAGTTTAGCTTTCAAAATTGTCTAGGCATTGTTCATAAAGAAGCTGTAAATTTCATCTTAATGGATTGCTTCTTACATGCACATGTTTATTTGAATTCGGTGTAAAAGTAAAATCATTACGATCATCGTATTAATATTTATTGATCTTATATTGAGTTATTATAAGATTAATTCGGTTTTCATGTCATGTATTAATGTATTTTAGGGGTGTTGACTGTTGATTAATTAAACTGAACCTACATTTTTGTAGGTTAACCGAATATATCAGTTTGACGTTTTCTTAAGAAGGAAAAAACTAAAGGAAAACAGATTTTTTTGTTTCCGTTTAGACATACAAGGAAAAAGAAATCTAATACCACGAATTGGAAAGCAAATGGACAAACAAGCTGCGCCGCTAGCATTTTCTATTTTTGTTATTTGGTCAACAACTAGTACACTATTTCCAATTCAAAAAGTTAATTTGTAACACGATAGTCAAATCTAACGGACTATTTAAATACTCGGTTAATAAAGAATGACCGAACTCAAATACCAACGCATCGACTATGAATGAAAGGAAAAGCTCCACGGTTAAGTTAAGATGGGCGACCTCATGAAAATATTTAGTCTCTTTTCGGGTAACCAAGAACAAATCCATAATCTTTAGTAGACACAACGGACAATGTTTGTTTGTATGAGTTGCGGAATGTTATACATTTAAATGCTAATAATGTCAATGAAAAGCTTGTAGTGATGTTCCGTAATTGTTTAATGATGACCACCGGTTATTAAGAACCATGGTGTGGCTGATGAAAGAAGACGGTGTTGGTACGATTGTGGTAATAGTTTGGGGTGGTTTTTGGGTTTTAGTGGTGACATGGATGATGCAGCTTTAGCGGTGGTAACGGTGCTAGGGAACAGACGACAGCGGTGGCGACAAAGTCGGTGGGTTTGAGCAGATCGAAAATAAAAAGAAATGACGCAGGATCAATCAACAATTGACATGAGTGCTAAGCTCCCTCAATTGTTAAGCTCCCTCAATTATTATATATAAATAATTTTTTTGAACGACCAACAAACATTTCTGTCTGACTACCCAAGGAAGTTCCCACACTATGGACAAACCCTCACGACCAACCCAATAGAGGGCCCATACGTACCTCAGACGGCTGGCGTAGTCAAGTGTTTTAACACTACTTTTGTTGGTAATATTAATATGCTAAAACTAATTTAACTTTTTTTTTTTTTTTTTTTTTTTTTTTTTTTTTTTATAAAAACATGAGTAAGCTGTAAGCCCAACCCATGGACCATGCATGGTGCCACTTCTTATGACCAGTCCACTTCATGTGGGCCGTTGGTACAAACAAACATAACCCACCATTTGCATAAAGCAAGTGATGGCCATTTCATAAAGTAGTTGCAACCATCATTAGCACCACATATACATTAACCGTTATTAATAATAATATTATTAATAATAATAATACTGTTTTTCTCCCGCGAAAAAGCCTTCACATATCACAATAAAACATATAAACACTCTCTTTATCTTTTTTCATCTTTCTTTATTCATATTTCAGAACTGTAAAGCTCAACTTTACACACATTCTATTCTGTGTTTTCTGATTTCTGTTCCCTCGAATTCAGGGACCGATCTTTTCGAGTGTTTATGTCTTAAGATTATTATTGTAATGGTGAAAGAAACTGAGTATTATGATATTCTTGGTGTTAGCCACTTGTTTCTGATGATCATATTCGAAAAGCTTACTATCTAAAGGTGCGTTGAGTCAGTAGCGAATCCAGGAATGATTTCTTTTCGTAGATTTTCACTTATTTTCAATATTTTTGCAACTTTTTCCAGTAAAATTTTCATTTTTTTCCAAAGCGAAGGAACCCCCTCTGGATCCGCCACTGCGTTCAGTCGTTGATCTTTATTATTAGAAGCCCATTGAGTGTTTTCATTGTTTTTCATTGTTTTGATGGTTGCTGTTTGCATAGTTTCTTGTGACACTTTTGACCCACATGACCCTTTTTCTTTAATATTAGTTTTGACATGTTTTGGGGAAATACGACGAAACGTGCTACTAACTAATAAGTTGTTTGTGAAACAGGCGCGCCAAGTTCATCCTGATAAAAATCCGAATGATCCTCAAGCTGCAGAGAGGTTTCAGGCAAGTGTTTGATTGACATTTTTGTTTTTCATGGTTTTAGAGATTGTGATTTGTTAAATATAATTAAGGTTATTGAATCTGTGATACAACTATAAGCAGGTGCTTGGTGAAGCTTATCAAGTTTTGAGTGATCCTGTGAAGAGAGATGCATACGATAGGAATGGAAAGGGCTCCATATCGAAGTAAGAATGCGCTTTACTTTAAAAATAGTAGTCGAAAAATTGCAAATTTTCGGCCAGTAAAATGGAATCTAGGCCCAATGGTTGGACCACGACCACCTAGATCGTGGACCTTCCATCCTGGGCCTCAAAACTCCTCGTTTATAAGTTACACGCGCATTGGCGCGTTTGAAGCTTGAACATTTTCTAGTGAACTTATACTTAACTCATTTTTTCAATTAGTATATTACAAACAAGGGCGCAGCTGTTAAGGGGCCGCCGACCCTCCCGAATTTTCGCTCAGAAGTTCCGATTATATAGTATTCGTTTTTTTTTTTTTTTGGAATATAGAAATTTTTTGGAATATACAGTTTCGACCCCCCGAAACTAGTGATTTCCGACCCCCTGAAGTTTTGGGCCAAGCTTCGCCACTGATTACAAACATCATGTATATCTATGATTAGTAATATTATCTAATTGTGCATAAAATATATAAATATTCATACATTATTCATCTTACCCTCCTCAGACCCTACCTTAGCTTTGCTATAGGTGGGATTAACTGAGTATGATGATGATGATGACATTATTCATCATTTCACAGGGAAACTATGCTGGATTCGACTGCTGTTTTCGCTTTTTTTTTTTGGAAGTGAGTTATTTGAAGACTACATTGGACACCTAGCTGTTGCAACAATGGCTTCTGCAGAATTAGTTGGTGAAAATGACACTCCTGAAATATTGCATGAAAGATTGAAGGCAAGTAATATGTTATCAATTTATAAAGGCTGCTTCCAGTACTTTTAAATACTGGAAGCAGTCTCTCTATTCCCATAGGGTAGAGGTAAGACTGTCTACATCTTACTCTACTCTGTTAGACATAATTCTTATTTCCCACAATTATCCTAAGTATATATATATATACATATATAGTGTGACATATATTAGTTATCCTAAGTTGAATAGGTATGTTGGTTATTAACTAACCATTGTGTTGGTTAGAGTCATAGGGGACACACCCCTTCATTTGTATAAATACCAAACACATTGTAACATTTCATTTTATGTATTGATTCTTAAAGATTATCTTATTCTCTCTCAAACCCAAACCCTCTCAATCGATCCTGCAAACCTACATTTGGCATCAGAGCGGTTATTCAGATTGTTCTATCCGATCATATAAGTATTCAGCGAAGAAGAAGAAGTTATTTCAATCCTCTGTTTTCATTCAAAAGGAAGAACAGAAGGCATCGACGCTTAAGATCATCGGAACAATTATTTAAAGCCATCAAGGATTCGTAGAAGATCAATACATCAAACCCTGTAACCGTTCAACGAAGAAGACGACCGGAAAACAGATTCCGGCCAAAAACCTGCAACTTCCGGCGAAGATACCGGTTACGCAGAAAATTCATTTTAACGCAATAAAACGGTTATATTTCCTCCCTGCCCTCGTTTATTATCGATTTCGAATACATATACACTGATCCGAATCAAGAAAGACGAGATCAGTAGCGATACTCTGGTTTTCCTGTTTGAACGTTTTTTTTTCCCGCCATTTTTTCAAAACCAATTTATAAAAGTTCTATTCAAAACTGTTTCGAACAAACATACATACAAAAACACAGAATCGTTTTTTTCAAAACACATCAAGTGTTAAGATCATTATCGGGTTTAAAACAAAACGGGTTTCTTATTTTTCTAGTATTCGATTGTATTTTGGATTAAAATTCCAAAAATATCACTGTTTGTGGAACATAGATTGAAGTTCCAGTGTTGTTTTTGATCAAGGGGATCAAAACAGAAAAATTTTTTTTGGGGCAGAAGTGTTCGCAAAGAACAAAAGAGAAGAAGTTGACTTTTATAGTCAAACAGTTTGAAAAAAAAACTATTATATTATTTGAGGGTATTTTATTGTAAAGGGTATTATATCAGTGTTTGTTTGTTGGAATTTATCACTGATTAAACAAAAAAAGAAAAGAAAAGGATTGAAGCATAGTAGAAAAACAAGAGATTTGTTTTAGAAGGGTGTTTAGGATTGACAAAGGGTGTTGTTAAAGGACACTAATCAATCATCGTTGGAGGATTATCAAGTCATAGGATTGACTTTAGATTTTGGAACATTAGTGGTATAAAGAAATATTATAGCAAGGATATTGATATTTTGTTGTGGGCCCGACAAAGCATCAAACTTTGTTAAACAAGAATATTTTCTTCAGACATATCATAGTCGTGTTTGACAAAGCTAGTCAAACAAAGTTCCATAGAAGCGTGGGATAGTCCATACTAGATTTGGACAATAGGGAAGAAGAAGAACAAAAGTCCGCAGAAGCAGACGCCCGTTAAACCCACAATGTCGAAAGAGACAGCGTCAAAGGAGACAGTCACGAAGGAGACTCTCACTTTTAACCTCCAGACACCAATGTTGACATCTACAAACTACACGATTTGGGCTGTTCGTGTTAAAGCAATATTGAGTGCAAATGGTCTTTGGGAAGTAGTGGAACCCGAAGAAGGCACGTCGACGGTAGATGTAAAGAAGGATAGGACAGCGATTGCCTATCTCTTTCAGGCAATTCCAGAGGATATGGTGATGCAGGTGGCGTCACATCCTACAGCGAGAGAAATCTGGGAAGCATTAAAGTTAAGATTTATTGGAATTGACCGAGTCCAGAAAGCAAGACTTCAATCATTACGCACAGAATTCGAGATGATAACAATGAGAGAGACAGAAACCATAGACCAGTTTGCTGGTAGGTTAAGTGCGATTAGTACAAAGTCAAAAACCCTAGGAACGACAATTGAAGAGTCGATGTTGGTACGAAAATTGCTGGACTCCGTACCAGAGAGGTTCCTACAGATTATTGCATCCATAGAGCAATATTCAGATATAGATACCATGACGTTAGATGAAGCGCTTGGTAGACTTAAAGCTTATGAGGAACGCCTTAAGTCAAGAGATGAGAAGAAATTTGGACCGTCAGGTCAAGAGAAGCTGTTATTTACAAGGCAAGATAGAAGGCCTTACAGCAACAACAGGAACTACAATCAGAATCGAGGTAGACAGAACTTTAGGAAGTTCAATAGAGGTCAAAGAAACGAGAGAAAGAACTTTGACAGAAATGGCCATCAAGATCAGAGAAGTGATCGAAATCCCACTAAGAATCGTCATGACGACAGTAGTTACAAGCCCAAGAGAGATGGCAGCAGTGTAAGATGCTACAACTGCAATGAATTAGGACACATAGCTCCCAGATGTCCTAAACCTCGAAGTAAGCAAGAAGAATCTCACCTAGTAATGGAAGAAGAGGATCCCACATTACTTATGGCAGTTGGTGAAGAAAGTAGTGTAGTTCTAGAAGAAAAGAAAGTCATACCAGAACGTTATCATAGTGAAGATAATGGAAATGAAATATGGTATTTGGACAACGGAGCAAGCAATCATATGACAGGAAGACGCTCCTATTTCACAGAGTTAGATGAAAAGATAGCAGGAAGTGTAAAATTTGGAGATGGATCATGTGTCAACATCAAAGGTAAAGGCTCAATATTATTGGAATGCAACAATGGAGAACAAAGACTAGTTACAGAAGTCTACTACATTCCAACACTCCAAAGCAACATCCTAAGCCTCGGGCAAGTTACAGAAAATGGATGTAAAGTGATTATGGAGAATGATTATCTATGGATTTATGACGCCTTCAGCAACCTATTGATGAAAGTCCCAAGAGCTAAGAATAGACTCTATAAAGTAAGGCTCAGAATAACAAGTCCGATTTGTTTACAAGCCAGAATAGTATCACCTGCATGGTTATGGCATGCACGTATGGGACATGTGAATTTTGATTCACTAAGACAGTTAAGTATAAAAGGAATGGCACATGGAATACCAAAGATAAAGCACCCATCTCAAGTATGTGATGCATGTATTACGGGAAAACAAAGCAGGCTTCCGTTTCCCTCTCAGGCAAGTTTTAGAGCAACGAGACCTCTCGAGCTCGTACATGCAGATTTATGTGGACCAATTACACCCACATCATTAGCAGGAAACAACTATTTCTTCCTGATAGTTGACGATTATTCAAGATACATGTGGATCTACATGCTTAAGTCAAAAGATCAAGTTTATGAGAATTTCAAGAAATTCCTAAGTGAAGCTCAGACAGAGACGAGTCGAAAGCTCAAGAAATTAAGAACGGATCGTGGAGGAGAATTTACTTCTAAAGCACTTACCACGTATTGTGAGGACAGAGAAATCCTCAGACAGCTTACAGCACCTTACACACCTCAGCAAAATGGTGTAGTAGAAAGGAAAAACCGTTCAGTAATGAGTATGACAAGAAGCATGTTAAAGGCTATGAACGTACCACAGAACTTATGGGCAGAAGCAACAAGACAGGCGATTTACATACTAAATCGGTTACCTACTAAAGCAGTACAGGGAATGACACCCTACGAAGCAGTGAATGGAAAAGCACCCAATATCAAGCACATTAGAGTATTTGGATGCATAGCATATGCAAAGGTAACGACGCCCTATTTGAAGAAGTTAGAAGATAGAAGCAAGAAAATGGTACATCTAGGAAATGAGAATGGTTCCAAAGCCTATAGATTATATGATCCCATAGAAGAGAAGATACATATCAGTAGAGATGTCCAATTCATAGAGAATGAACCATGGAATTGGGACAACTACTTGAAAGAAGGAAGCGAAGATGAACCATCTTGGACAAGATTTGAGATACATGGAGATTCAGAAAATGAAGCTGTACAAGAAGAGAATGACGACGACAGTGAAGATCAAGAGAGTGATAATGAATTCTTCAGCAGTCCAATCACAGCTACAAGAACTCCAATAACGGTACAAGATACACCGACAAGTGATCCAGCAGTTGAGACAAGTACTCAAGAGTTAGAAGACTCACCAGGCTCTTTAAATAGACCAGTTCGAGCCCTTAGATCACTTAATGACATCTATGCAGCCACACAACCTCTTAGACCAGAAGATTATGAACATCTTTATCTAGCATATGATGAAGAACCTGCAAACTATAAAGAAGCAGCAGATTACCCACAATGGATAGAAGCAATGGAAAGCGAAATAGATTCCATAGAGAAGAATGACACTTGGACACTGACTACGCTCCCCTCAAGTCAGAAACCAATAGGTCTAAAATGGGTATTCAAGGTTAAGAGAGACGCAAGTGGACAGATCACCAAGCATAAGGCCAGATTAGTAGCAAAAGGGTATGTACAACAAGAAGGTATAGATTACAATGAAGTATTTGCACCCGTTGCAAGAATGGAAACAATCAGGCTACTACTAGCATTGGCAGCACAGAAAGGATGGGAAGTACATCATTTGGATGTAAAATCAGCATTCCTACATGGTGAATTAAAGGAAGATGTCTACGTATCACAACCAGATGGATTCATAAAGAAAGGAAAAGAGAAGCTAGTCTACAAGCTAAAGAAGGCTCTATATGGTTTGAAGCAAGCACCAAGAGCATGGAATATAAGGCTGAACAACATCCTAAAAGAGATAGGATTTATCAGATGTCCGCAAGAACAAGCAGTTTACAAGAGAACTTCAAGACAATCAACAATCATTATAGGAGTTTATGTCGATGACATAATAGTGACAGGAAGTTCAATGAAGGACATATCAAGCTTCAAGAAGGAAATGCAAGGCAAGTTTGAGATGAGTGATTTAGGACCACTCACATACTATCTAGGAATAGAAGTACGCCAAGCACAAGGAAGGATACAGTTGAAGCAATCAGCCTACGCAAAGAAAGTTATCAAAGAAGCCAGACTAGAAGACTGCAATCCAACAAAGACAGCAATGGAACCAGGTCTGAAGCTCGATAAAGAAGACGAGAGTGAACCAGTCAATGAGACAGAATACAGAAAGCTAATTGGAAGCTTAAGGTACCTTACACATACCAGACCAGATATCACCTACGCAGTTGGATACGTGAGCAGATTCATGGAGAAACCAAAGACGACTCACATGAAGGCAGTTAAACATTTGATAAGATATATCAAAGGCACATTGAATTATGGAATTCAATACAGCAAAGGCAAAGAAGCAGAAATCATTGGTTACAGCGACAGCAGTTATGGAGACCAAGAAGATGGAAAAGGAACAACAGGAACAATATTCTACTACAAAGATTCACCTATCACATGGACAAGTCAGAAACAAAGCACGGTAGCTTTATCATCATGTGAATCAGAGTTTATGGCAGCAACATCAGCAGCATGTCAAGCAATATGGCTACAAGGAGTACTAAGCGAACTCACCGGTGAAAGACCAAAGAAGATAACTCTACTAGTAGATAACAAGTCAGCGATACAACTCATGAAGAATCCTGTGTTTCATGGAAGATCAAAGCATATCAACACAAGGTATCATTTCATCAGAGAATGCATAGAGAACGAGCAGATACAAGTTGATCACATCAGTGGAGAGATGCAGAAAGCCGACATCCTCACCAAGGCATTACCAAGGATAAAGTTCATAGAGATGCGAAGTCTCATAGGAATTGAAGACCTTGGGGAAATCAAGAATTAGGGGGGAGAATGTTAGACATAATTCTTATTTCCCACAATTATCCTAAGTATATATATATATACATATATAGTGTGACATATATTAGTTATCCTAAGTTGAATAGGTATGTTGGTTATTAACTAACCATTGTGTTGGTTAGAGTCATAGGGGACACACCCCTTCATTTGTATAAATACCAAACACATTGTAACATTTCATTTTATGTATTGATTCTTAAAGATTATCTTATTCTCTCTCAAACCCAAACCCTCTCAATCGATCCTGCAAACCTACATACTCAGACCCTGCTTTAGCTTTGCTATTGGTGGGATTAACTAAGTATGATGATCTAAATTACTTTTAAATATATTTAATGTAGAATATTCAGAGAGAAAGGGAAGAAAAATTGGCTAGAACATTGAAAAATTTTATTCACCAATATGTTCGAGGCGATAAAGAGGGATTTTTACACCGTGCTGAATCAGAGGCGGAACGGCTTACACAAGCAGGTACTTGATCCTTAAAGGTATGTACCCCAGAGAATATATGACCATTTTCAACTGTATTTCTAACAGCTTTTGGAGCAAATATCTTGCATACTATCGGATACATATACGAAAGACAAGCTGCGCAAGAGCTTGGAAAGAAAGCAATTTACCTTGGGGTACCATTTATGGCCGAGTGGGTTCGAACCAAAGGGCATTTTTGGAAATCACAAATTACTGCTGCAAAGGGTAACTAGAAGCAAACTTTTGTCAAATTTTTATTTCACTTAACCAATTTTTATGTCCCACAAAATTATACTAAAAATGGCCAATATGTATCTTGTTTTGGTGAGAAATTATTATAGGGGCTTTTGAATTGCTGCAACTTCAAGAAGATGCAAGTCGCCAGTTCAAAATGGATGGAAGCGCGCCTACAAACGACGTTGAATCACATTTAAAATCCAGCAAGGATACACTCATGAGCTCACTATGGAAACTGAATGTTGTTGATATTGAAGTTACCCTATTACATGTTTGTCAAATGGTTAGTGAAATTTGTTATAAACTATTCGGCCATCGATAGAAATATCCAGGTTATGATTTATTTTGCAGGTGCTCCATGAAAATAGTGCCAAGAAGGAAGAACTTAAAGCTCGTGCGGTTGCTCTAAAACTTTTAGGAAAAATATTCCAGGTGAGTTTTATAAATTTGTATTAATGATTGAGGTTGTGTTCGGGATTGGTTAATCAAACAAATTATCTGCTTATTGTGTTTTGATATAGTAGTGAAGACTTTCACGAGTGTTTGGAACTGCTTATCCGCACTGCTTATTGACTTATTGTGAATATAAGACAATAAGCAGATACGCGTTTTTTATAAGCAATGCCAAACACTTTTAAAATATGATATTTTAGAACATGATTTTGTAGTGATTGTATTTGGTTTTAGAGAGAAAAACAATCACAAAGTGTTGGAACATCAAAGAAGAAAGTTGCTTCAGATACTTATGATGATACAAGCAGTTCTGATAGTAGCGACGATGAAGATTCGCCAAGAACACTCAGTTATCGAGCCCCTTTGATCACACAGGGAATCGGTAGGTTATTCAGATGCTTGTGTAATCCGGCATATGATGTGGATGACGACGACGACGAAATTGTTTACAAGAGCAATAGATGATTGATGATTAATGTTATGTTCTTGTGGATGCTCATGTAAAGTCAAAACAGATGAGCTTAAGGATGCAAATATCCTGGATATAGAGGTAAATTCGGTTGATTTAAATGAAATTGTGTGTTAACTTTATGGAATGTTCCTTGTACAACATTGATATATAATACAACTGAACATATGAAGCTGTTTTGATTTATACTTTTTTTTAAGAAAAAGAAAAGAAAAATGTTTCATAGTTATGTTGGTAACTTAAGATCCATGATGTCTAGAATGATGTGTTGGTAGGGGTGTAAATGAGCCGAGCAGCTCGCGAGCTACTCGAGGTCGGCTCGAGAAAAAGCTTGAAACGAGCCAAGCTCGAGTCTAAAACAAAGTTCGTTTACTTATCGAACCTGAGCTCGAGTTCGGCATATAAAGCTCGTCAGGCTCGTCGAGCCTTAGTATAATATTAGTTTTATTAATATTTTTTTAATATTTACCACACATTTAAAGATGTTTAGTAAACGAGCCGATCCGAGCTTTAGACTTATTGAGCTATCGAGCCTAAACGAGCCTATATTTATATTATTATTATTTAATATATTAACTAATAAACACAAAACAAGCCGAGCTCGAGCTTGAGAAACTATCAATAAGCCGAGCTCGAGCTCTTATAAGTTTATCGAGCTTGGTTAAGCTCGGGCTCGGCTCGTTTACACCCCATGTGTTAGTGTGCGAGTAAAATTTATCAATAATAAATATTGATACTTTCCTTTTTAATAATATAAAAAATGAAATAATAATTTTATGTTAAATATTATTTTCAGAAAAGTAGTAATGAAAACTTGATAAAAATCACTTTTATTCTTATTTGTTATACTATATATTTATTTAATTTAATACTAGTCAATCACTTGATGTTAGACTAAAAAAAAAAAGAACCAAGACCACATATTAGTAAAAATACAAAACACTAAAACCTAAAGGGGGGGGGGGGGGGGGGGGGGGGGGGGGTCACACACTTCCCTTTTGAATGTCCAAACACATTGAAAACTAGAAAATCCAACATATGTACAATGTTATAACTAAAAACAGCAAGAACCTAACCATTGAACCGCTTAACGCCACCGATTCTCAATAAGCATGATGAGTAAGTGTGTTAACCTCACGATGTGCTTGGAAAGCACACGCGCAACGAACGAAGTTAGATTTAAACAACCACTTATGATAAGCGAATGCCTACCGAGCACGTATGAAGTGCTGGAAATGAATCACATAAAGCCTGAACCGCTGGTGGTGTTAGAGCGGTGCATTGACTGATATTGAGACTCATCAGCCCGTCGTCATCCTCATTTTTGTCCCCATCCCACATTTGGTGCTTGTTTTTCACTCGAATATGCGCCAACGCGTATATGGCTCGGTCCGTGATGTTTCGGCAGTAGTAGAGATCCAATGATCTTAGATGCAGGCAGTTGTTTGCTAGGGCTATCACACTCTCATCTGCACACAATTAATTGTCGGAATTAAGAACCTGAAATAATGTATGTTTCAGTTGCAACGGTTTTACCTGTTATAAGAACACAACCACATAAGTCGAGTGCACGCAGATCATGACAGCCATACGCTAAAACTCGTTACTCCAGCATCACCAACTTCCTCACACCATCCTAGGTTCAACGATTGAAGTTGACCACAGTTGTATCCGATTGCCTGCACACATAGTCGAGCGTTGGTGATCAGCTCAAATCTAGACATGTCAAATCAGGTGGGTCAAAGCAAGGTTGGGTAACATGTCAAAACACGTAATTTATATACGAGCACAAACACATCAGTTCGGATTCGGATTTGACACGACATTTTTGTCCAAAAGTTTATATTTTTATCAATAAGCAGCATCTGTTCAATATGATGAAATACAAATAAAAAATACACTTAAGCAATTTTCAACCCTTCAATCATTTTTCCTATTTGCAATTTTTTTTGTTGTACTCATTTGAACGATAAAACATAACCCAAACCGACCATTCAAAAAAGCAAATGGCTTGAAATTGCCGTCCCTGTTAACATACCAAAAGGACGGCCCAAATGGATAACAAAATTTTGATTATTGTATACCTTCAATGCCTTATCAGATGCAGCTTTCACACATCCACAAAGATTCAAGATTTTTAATTCTCTGCAGCAACTACTTAAATATGCAAGTGCGCTGTCGCTAAACGAAGAGCAACCACTGATATTGAGCTTAATAAGCTTTTGACAACCGTGTGCCAAAGCATATAAAGACCGATCACTAAGTTTAAAGCTCTTGCTGAGGTCAAGATCTTCTAGATCATGACAACTATTTGCAATGGTTTCAACCACGTTATCAAACAACTGTGGTTTATCTTGGCGAAGAACTAAACCCTTTAAATTTCTAAACTTGGGAGCCAGAGAAAGCACTAAGTCGTTCATGTTGTTTTTACACCTACAAAAAAACGACGATTTCATGAAAACGAACACAGAAATAAAGGTAATCTATGACAACTATAATGTTTTTGCATTATTCTATTTTGAGTAATCAAAAGCTATTTAGATTGAAAGAAGAGCTAATGTCATATATTAGCACCGTATTTAGAGTGGTGATGTAATCTTTAGATCAGTGGCGAAGCTTGACCCGAAACTTCGGGGGATCAGAAGTCACCGGGGGATCGGGAGTCGCTAGTTTCAGGGGTCAAAACCTTATATACCAAAAAATTTCTATACGAATACTATATAATCGGAACTTCTGATCGAAAATTCAGGGGGGTCGGCCGCCCCTCCCCGCCCCTTAAAAGCTACGCCTCTGCTTCAGATGACCGATTTCTTGTATATGTGGCCCTTTTCCATGATGAGATAACTTAGCATTAATTTACCAAAGTCCATTTAAAAAAAAAGTATAATTGCCAAACTATTAGACCATTTCAAAAAATTAAACTAACCAAATGAGCCTATTACAAAGATAGAACGGTCGAGACATTATCAAATATAATTTACCAAATGCTGTTATGACATTAGGTTCAAAAGAGAGAGATGTTTTATTTATGGTGCATCATCACAACATAAATTACAAAACCATATACCAAAGGGCTTGTAGCCTAGCGGTATCAAGGTGTGTAGTAAAGGTGTTCTTCCCCAAGTGGTTGAGGTTTCTAGTTCCATGGTGGACATTGGTGTTGATTTAGGATTAGGTTTAGAGGGTGCGTGTGTTTAAAGAAAAAAGAGCACCACCAAAAGAAAAATCTTTAATAAAATACTTGCAAAGTTTAAAAGAACGGAAACAAGCCTCGAGGCGTTTTCCCTTCGCCTCATGAGGCATAAGCCTCGAGGCGAACCGAGGCGTAAGCTCGAGGCGCAGTAAAAAAATAAATATAAAAATTATGTGTCTATAAAAAAATAAAATACCTGACCTAGAAAAGTCCAAAACATCAAAAATAAAATAATTGACCCAAAAAGTCTAAAACACAAAAAAAAAAAAAAGCACATCAAAAACACCCTAAACCACCTAAGGCGCACATTTTCTTAGCGCCTCAGCCCTTCGAGGCGTATGTACAATCTGAAACCCCATGAGGCGTGCCCCCGACTCGTTTTCTTAGAGTTTCGCCTTGAGGCGCACCTCGAGGCGTACGCCTCACCCGTTTTTTTAACCATGATATACTTGTTTTAAAAGTATATTAGAAGAGATGACAAAAGAAATTCGATTAGAACTGCCTTCTTTTTTAAGTTGGGTTTGTATGAAAAGGATGTTTGACAATAGACACTAACCGGTCACAATTAGGACATAAGAAATTTCATATAATTATCCAACTGTCTCTATTATTATTACCGAATTGAACAACAATCGGCGCAACATAGACGTACGTTTCCATCTATTTGTCTTGTGCACATCATGGGATAGGAAAATTCTAAAGAAGAACATGACATGAAAGAAAAAGACATAACAACAGATACCAAACAAATCCACAAAAAAAAATATGCATAAAGTGTAGCTATAAACATATAAAATTAAAATAGGGATCTAATAAAAATACTACTAACTCAAAGTCAAGATAAGAAAAGTTGTATGACTAGCTCGAGTTCTATAGCGCAGTTGGTTATAGTACTAATTATGGATGATTAAAGGACATAACTAAAAAAATATTATGCTAAAAATCTACAGTTTCTAACACTGTTTTGACCTATCCTAGAAATCTACAGTTTCTAACTCGACCCGTTTGCCCCATCCAAGAAGGTTTGGACCTAGAAATCTATAGCTTCTAACCAGTGGCGAAGCTTGGTTCTCGAATTGGCGGGGGCCGGACTCAATTTTTTCCAATCGGTAGTGGCAAATCGGCGGGGGCCGGACTCAATTTACCTACGAAAATCGCAAATTTCTACCACTGTGCAAAAAAATGGGAGGGGCCAGGCCCCCTGGCCCTTTGTATGCTTTGCCCCTGCTTCTAACCCAAACCGTTTTGACCCATCCAAAAAATCTACAGTTTCTAACTCGAGCCGTTTTGACCCATCCTAGAAGTCCACAGCTTCTGAACCACAACCTGTTTTGACACATCCGTAAAATATACAGCATCTAACCCAGCCATTACCGCACATCTCAGACATTCACAGTTTTAACCCCAACCTGTTTTGACTAATCCTAGAAATTTAGGTTTCTAACTCGACCACCCATCAAAGTCTATGGCTTCTTCGACACATCCTCAAAATCTACTGTTTCTAACCCGGCCCGTTTCGACCCATCTCAGATAGGGGCGGATCCAGCTTATAACTAGGGGGTGCGGACGTTGCGGCTTAACTTCGCGCGCGTAGTGGAAAATTAGTGAAAAATTTGGTTTTTTTTTTTACGAAATTTGAAAACGTTGCTACTAAAATGAAAAAAATGAAAAACGTTACTACTGAAAATGTTTCTAGATCCGCCACTGATCTCAGATACTAACCATAACATGTATTGCTTGTCATATTCCAAACAATGCAAGGAACAACAAACAATAAAAAATAACATCACAGTCTCCATTCCATTTGCTGACTCAGAAACAAGTACAAATAATATACAAAAATAATAACAAGTAATTAGAAACTACAAACATACAATCATCACAAATCATATTATTATAGAAAGAAAGGATCAAATAAATAATAATACCATGAAAAAGAAATACGAGTAAGTCCACAACAAATAGCATCTCTCCATCCACAACAAACAGCAGAAGCAACTACAACCGTCCGATCATCCAACAAAGACACAATTCGCAACAAAAGCTCCATTGGTATCTCACTCCAGTCACTAATAACCATTCCTACACTCATTCCCACCACTTCACCCCCTTTCATACTCGATATTCACCCTGCACAATATTAGGGCTTAATAATAATAATAATAATAATAATAATAATAATAATAATAATAATAATACCCAGATTAAATTTTGAAACTTGATCACTTGGGTAAGTAGAAATATGGTTATAAATTACGATAGGAAAGAGAAAATGAGGGTTCTTGAAGTGGGACCAAAATCGGGCATAAGGGTACTTGAAATCAAGAATTAAAAAAAGTTTGTTAATGGTTATAAAGATTGAAGAACAGAAGAGGGTTGTGTATATAGAGATTATATAAGGTGAAATATGTGTGTACCTGTCTGTGTCGTAAAATTTTGGAGAAGAAGAATTACGAAAACACAGATAGTTATGAAATGAAAGAAGAAAGAAGGGGTGACACATATGAATCCACGTGTAAGCAGGGAAGATTGTGGGAGTTTCCAACAAGGTTTGAAACCCGGACCGGACCGGCCGGTTCGACCGGTCGGACCGAGATCCGGAGGGTAAGCCGGGCCGGGTCACACCTTTAGACCGTTGTTGCAGTGGACCGGGCGGTCGGACCATGGGCCGGGAGGTCGGACCGGGAACCGTTGTTTATTGGACGGACCGGAGTTTAAAAAAATAATTTTGAAGCCACCATCGATCATCTTCTACACTCCTTTGTTCTCTCTGTAACAATTCACAGCCTTCAAATCTTTTACACTCCTTTGTTACACAGATCTACGTATTGAAAAATGATGTCAAGTTATCGCGATCGAAGGCCAAAATACAAGAAGAATAGAAGATATCAGTGTTGAATGCGTGAGAGTGCACTGATACTTGATGAAGCATTGAAGTATGACCGGCAAAAGTAGGTAGCGGCTGCCATCTAGAAATGACTTCAGTGTATTTTTTAGGGTATCTCTTTATTACTCTATTTAGGTAAATGGGCACCTATATGGGCTGATGGCTCATTGGAATATTGAATTAACTAAAAAGTAATTGGGCCAAAATTTTACAAAGGTATGGCACTACTCATGATAATCAGTAATTTAGCAAATGAAAAAGAGTTATTTTTAACATGCATATAAAATAAAAGATTATATTAGAAAATATAGTTAGTCTACTTGTATAAAATTTTAAATAATATATATATATATATATATATAAATGTTTATATATGACACCATCCGGTTCTTAAATCCGGTCCGACCGGTCTGACCGGTCCGACCAGTGAACCAGTAGAGCGTCCGGTTTGATGTCCGGTCCGGTTCTGAAAACATTGGTTTCAAGGGGCCAGCTTTCTGGTCCAAGGATGAGGAATCTTACTCTTATCGTTTTCGGGAGCGCGAGCAACACGACGCGAACGCGGTTTTAGCGTCGGTGTTCACCCCTAGCCATAACAGGCTTAAGCGAATCCTAGCAATCGCCTGCGCGGCTGTGCGAGCGAGCACAAGTGATGGTGGTCGCATGGGTTAACGGGAGAAAGTGACATTTAGTTGCGCTGACGCTCACCTCCAACCATAACGGATCAAATGACTGGGTTACTTGAGACTTGAGAGTCACGTTGGTGGCTCAAGCCTCCACAACGGACGGCCTAAGAACGTAACACCATTAGTTGGCTCAAATTGAACCCAAACTCTATCCTCTAATATTGTGATAAGTGGGTGTTGACATGAAAGTGTGATAAAGATGCACCTCGCTCACTTGACCTTGTTGTGGCTCAAGGTGAACAGTATTTTTATTCAGTTTTTTTTTTAATTTTATTTTTATTTTGAATGTTTTCTAAATTTGTATAATGTAAGATTAATACAAAAGTAAAATTAATAGAAAATGTTAGATTAATATTAACAAGAATCCAAACTTGAAGAAACAAGGGGTATAACTTACATGAGAAGTTGGGTAAGTTAGGTTTAGTACACATGTTTGCTTAGGTTCGTACCCTAGGAGATGAGAGAAGAGTGTCGTGTGTGTATGTTGAAAGTGAAAGAACAGAAAGATGTAAGTGGTTCGGTCTAGATCGACCTATGTCCACTGTAAAAGAGATGTCTTTATTACTCGAAGATTACAAGATGGTTACAAGTATGCTAAGACTATCTCTAGCTTTGTGCTATTTTTGCATGTGATGATCCCCCTTACAATGGAGAAGTGGTCTCCTATTTATAGGGAAAACATGGGCCGACTGGTGCGGCCCATGGTGGAGGTGATGATCTTGGGCTCAATTCCTAGGCCTAAGTTACTTCCGGCCCATGAGGTGGTGGGTAGCTTGTGTTGATATGAAAATGTGATAAAACTGCACCTCGCTCACTTGACCTTGTTGTGACTCACGATGAACAGTAGCTTTATTAAGTTTTTATTTTGTTTTATTTTTATTTTGTATTTTTCTAAATTTGTATAATGTAAGATTAATACAAAAGTAAAATTAATAGAAAATGCTAGATTAATATTAACAAGAATACAAACTATAACAAATAAAACTAATCTAGTACAAGATCATCGGAACGTCTAGCCCATAAATGCTCAACCAAATCATGGCGAAGGTTTCCGTGTATCTCACGGTTCTTGATATTGTTTATGTTGTCGAGTTTTTGAAGATTAGTGATTGTCGATTCTGCACGTGAGACATCACCTTGGTAATTTTGTATCGTTAGAACGGGTTGCCTTTGCCTTCGAGATCGGGCAATCAAGTAGTCAACCGTTATCCTGCCCACTTCCATCATTAAATTGTCTTCCTCCGAATAGTCGGACAAATAAAATTCATTCCATTCCATTTTCATGTGTTGAGAGTGGGTGAAATTTTGAAAATAATAATGTAGGGTTCTAAAAATGGTTCAAGGTTTCTAAAAATAAATCGCCAGCCAGCCAGCCACCAACGGTCGTCTCCAACAACTAGTTTTCCTTCGCTAACCCACGCGAGCATGGTAGCGTGAGCTTGCTAACGGAAAGGTTTACGCGTGTATGTTGTGGTGTTCGCGAGCCACGTGGATCAGCTGGCCGCTCAAGGCTGCTCGCTCACGGCCCACAACACACAGTCATAGATATGCCAACAATCAATCAAGAAACACATAAATATTCTAGTTCGGTCACCGCTGATTAGGCTCAGAATGGTTAGAACGTTGTGGCTGCAAATATTAGCTTTGCTGTAACATTTTCCATCCCAGTACAACGTTTGTTTTTTTACTTCTATCATCGCCGCCTATAGCCATTAATAGTTAACATATTTCAGGATCTGAATGGTATCCAAATTCAGAGCATCTCAAGAATTTTAGACTGAAAAAGAAATGCAGTCTTAAATAATTATACCTTCTACGCATGTCGATAGAGGGGAGACTTTATGTTCAAAATTGAGCAAGAATGTAATTTAGAAAATTATGTCTTGAAAAATACCTTCAGCTTATTTAAAATCTTAATAATTCTATTGTATGTAAGACCCAATCCGCATAAACAAGGTTTTATACCTCAAACACATGATTTATATTGTAAAATTTGGGATTACTTAAAACTTTTGAGGATTGAAAATGATTTCGTATGATGTTCGAAATAAAACAAAGTTTACGACCATATGTCGGTGCATACAAAGTGTTTACAACTTGGTTTCTAATCTTGATACATTACGACATTTTAAACAAGATATTTGCGGGAAGCGTTTTATGAAATTTGCGCATTCGGTTCATCGAAATAGCTTGCTCCTCCATCCGGCTCTAAAATAGCTCATACCTAGGGTTAAAATCAACAAACAACCTTTAAACATGTCACACCCTCAAAATCCACTTGCGGAGTTTTACCGCGAGGCGCATGACAAACCAGGATCCAAACCAACGATCACAATAAACAAGTCTAAAATGAATTAAAATGCAATTTCAAAACACAGTTTAAAATCCCGTTTACAGCGGAAGCTTATTCAAAACATTATTCAAAATAATAAACCAATGTTAATTGTTGTAAGACCATGCAACCCTAACATAGACGCCGTGCAGACGCGTGCGTCCTAGTCCAGTCGTGCTACCTTAGCGACCTGAGAAAACATGTAAAAGTTTACGTCAGCACAAAAATGCTGGTGAGTTTACAGGTTTGCAGTTCAAGTACCAAGTCCACCTGTCCATACTATAACAAATAGAAAACCAGTATACGCTAGCTAGGCGTACGTTCTGTTACTACCACGATTGGAAAACCATTACTAACTCGAATACCAAAAGTATGCCCGATGTATGTTCCTGTTGTTCCTGTTGTTCCTGTTTGAGACAATATGCACCCGCCGACCCTCCAAGTCGACGGGCGGGGTTGGTCACTCCCAATAGCGCTATTCACATTTCCCCGTTGTGCAAACCCGCACATTCATGGTTCCCCCGGGACTTCCAAAGATCGTGTAGTACACAGTGTAAACCCATAGTATGACAGTAGTTCCCAAATATAGTTTTAACACATGTTTTCTCCCCCGAAAGTATAAACCAGTTTAAAAGAGGGGCCGTAAACTCACCTTAAGTTCCGTTACTCCTTAACCCGAGTAAACTCAGCTGCTATGTTAGTCCCGTAAAGCGGCGACCTAACATACGACAGTTACAAGTACTTAGACTAATAACCCGCAGGTTAATTAGTCCCTAGATGTCCAGACCATAACCAAGTTCGTTTGAAAACACCGTGACTGTTTAACCAACCCAAAGTACAAGACTCGACATCCCATTGGTGACCCGAGACTCCCCGTGTTATGTTTACGCTCCAAAACATACAATAACGCAAGTACACTTAACATACGTTAACGCACAACAAGTTATAGCACATAGTTCACGTATCACCGAATTACATCCAAACATATGTTACCAAGTTACCATATATGTTACGAGGTTCCTAGCATGTTTCTACATGTTAAATCGGGTCTCGGAATGCTAATTTACACATACAGCAGCAGTACACGCGATTAGGAAAAGTCAACTAGTGATTAGGAAAGTCAACTAGTGATTAGAAGCCCTATTCGCCCCTACTATAGGCGAGTAGGGGCTACTCCCCTTTATTTCATGCGATTAGGGGCTACTCCCCTGAACTTACTAGTGATTAGGGCTAATCACCTGAACTTACTAGTGATTAGGGCTACTCGCCTGAACTTACTAGTGATTAGCCTTCTACTCGCCACTTTATAGGCGATTAGCACCTCTACTCGCATGACTATGGGCGATTAGCACTGCTACTCGCCTGTAGTCATGCTGTTCCGGTTTTTCGCGCGTTTAACGCTCCAAATCAGATCCAGAGCGTGTGTAACTACCCAATATCATCCCAAACACTATCCTAGACATGTTTAACCCAAAACCCTTCGTTCATCCTCGTAAAATCAGTCCTGCATGCAACCAAAGCAATCCAAACACCATTCACATAGCATGCAACATTCAATTAACGCATGTAATCATAACCCTATTATCCAATTACTGAGATTTCTATCATCATACTAACAATATAAATTCTGACCTAGCATGATAACACATCAAAACATCATCAAGATTCATAAAAATCCTATCTTTCTAATCATACATACCCATAACGCATGTTTATTAGTTATAATCCGATTAACAACCCTTATTGACGATTTTCAGAAAGCTTTTTCGTTTATGAACAGGTCTGGACCATTAGGGATTGATTAAAAAACGTTTACAAAGTGTTATGGATGAGAATCAAACCTTGGAATTGTAAAAGAATGATGGTTAGACCTTGAAACCTTGTGTTTTTGATCAAAATCGCCTTCCAGAGGTTGTTTAGGTGTTTGGGGCGGTTATGGGACGACTAGGGTTGATATTAGGGAGTTTAGGAGGTTAAGTATTGTATTTATAGGCGTTTCTAGTCGTTCCAGCACGTTACATGCGATTGTGCAGCAGTTCAGGCGATTAGGGCTTGTAATCGCCTGAAAGTTCTAGTGATTAGGGCCTACTCGCCCTTATGTATACACGAGTAGGGCCTACTCGCCCTTAAGGGCTCCCTACTCGCCTCCCCTATAGGGGAGTAGACCTCCTACTCGCCTATAGGGTTTGGCCTTGTGTGTTTTGCGCGTTAAACCCCGTTTTAACATATGTTAATGCATATTCATGTACCGACAAGTCACATAATGATTGTAAACACATAACACAAGTAAATACACATATTTACACTCGTTCACCAATTCCCGGGACTCAAGACTCGTACGTTCCGTATGCCCTGACGATCCTACAAATCGTCACCGTTTGTACACTTGGTTAAGGACCGACATCTAACGAACCTCTAGACCAACATCCAATGATCTTCTAGACTAACCAATAGTTCCCGAACCATATCCCGACTTAACTAACCCAGTTAAGTACAATATACGCGTGACTCGCTAAGGTAGACTTTCATCTAGACAACGTTGTTAACCAGAATTTGCCAGGTGTCACAAAACAGTTCGACAAGTCATAAGTTTTAAAACGAAACAAAAATCTAAGTCTAACAGTCTTCTAAACATCGCCTCACTCGTGGTATGTCCTATTTCGGTTTCTAATTCGTTTTCGCGTGTTTTATTTGATACGGGTCCTTTGACCAGTTAAGGACAAGTTTACTAGATTTTAAGCTTTTAACCCAATTCCAATGTTTGATAAGAATTAGTTTTAGTCACCTAATGGGGCAGACTACTGTATATGACTTCTATCATCAATTTTCGAGTTGCTTAATCCTTTAAGGATTCCAATACTTTATGCATAGATTGATTATTGAGTTTTTCTTGAGTAAACATCCATGGGGCTTCCTGACCCGTTAACTTGTATTTATGTAATGTTTGACCCTAAATAAAGTCGTATCTATCTATCTATTGTTAACCAATTAACCCGTTAGCCTAATTGGTATATCATCAACCTTCAATTAAGGTCATTTTTTTAATCTAAGTTTAAGTTCTAATTCAAGCTTCCTAATATGAAGTTTATATAACTAATTTCAAGCATGTATATATTTATATATCAAATGACCAGATTTGCATATTGGTGAATCGCATCAAAATAACCAAGTTTGAATATTGGTGAATTTCATCGAAGTAACCAAATTTGCATATTTGTGAATCACATTAAAATAACCAAATTTGCATATTGATGAATTTCATCAAAATAACCAGAATTGCATATTGGTGAATTTCATCAAAATGACCATATTTGCATATTTATCTACAAAAGGACTTTTATCTTGTTTAATCTTTTTAACACAAAATATGACCTCCAATAGGGGCGCTATTAGATTTACTCACCAATTGACTCATTTGGCTAATTGTGATTACTCTTAACCTCTAAATAGGTTATCATGAACTAATTTTACCTAATGATCCATTTGACCATGTTGGTATATTACTTAACCTTCAAATAAGGTTATAGACAGTGTGACATTGGGTCACTCATATGAAAGTCGCCGTTAAAAAAAAGAATATTTTAAGTTTTAATATGATTTTCTTAGTGGTATGTCAATTAGGAAGAGGGTAGTTTAATTAACACAACCTTCTTTAAATCATACAATGACATACAATATGCAGAAACGGATAGTAGAATACCCAATTAAATACATTATATTGATAAGAAGGGTGACATCGAATAAGACTAATATCGTTTTCCAAAAAAAGTGTTAATTCATCTATACTATCTTATAATACATTTCACACAGACCTATTAAAATTTAAATTTTACAAGTATAATTTCTTAGAGTACAACAGACAATGCATATGTTAACTATTTTTTTAGGGCAAATATGTCTTTTATATAATATTTACACATTTTCCTCTCAATTTTACTTAACTTTTTTTTATTTAAATAACAATTATACTTTCACCCTTATTATAACCAACCACCTCCACGATTTTTTAAACGTCCATAATTTTTTTATACGTTAATATTTTCCTAATATTAATACACCGTATAAACTAACTTTTTTTTCTCTCTTTAATTTGAGTATAACATTACTATAGTTTTTTTCTAATTTAAAAATGATATGTTATGGTTAAGTAATAACCGAAACGAAAATGAACCGAAATCATCTATACTATATTATAATACATTTCTTATTGGCCTCTTAAATTTAAGTTTTTACAGTATAATTGCTTAAAGTACAACACACAATGCACATGTTAACTAAATATTGTTTTCCGTCGCAACGCGCGGGCTCCTGAGTAGTTAAACTTAAACGATTTCATAGTGGAATGTCCTTAGGGAAGTCCCGTGGATGCCTTTGTATTGTTTCTCTTAGCACTGTTTCCTGTTCCATTAAATCTGAAGATAATTCATCATATACATCTGTGAACATATCTCTAAGTGGTGGCATTTCTTCTTTCTCAGCTTCATCTATCGCATGTCTAACCTGCAAATGTGTAGCACTTAATCTTCTTAGAATACTAATATTTGGTGATATGAATATGCATGTAATGAATGAGCGGAATCAGGGGTCAAGAGGGTATGTTAACCCCATAGTAAACAGAATGATGTATGATGACGTGGGTCCTAAAACCCTTACATTTAGTTACTCGTTAAAAACTAAAAGCAACGTAAAGTATTAGGGGTGTCTGACTTAAAGGAGCTGATGAGCAACTTACATAAGGTAGCATCGGATGTCGTAAGCTGCCATACAGTATGACTATTTGGAGTGGAGTCGGGGAATGAATTAGGGGTGATGACATGGACAAGTCCCCTAAGGGGAACAACCCCCCCCCCAAACAATTTTCGGTGACTTGGGGGTATCTTCCCCTTTCTCCCCTTGTCATGTGATTGGCTTTTTTTTTTAATCAAACTTTATATAATAAAAAAATGAAGAGGGATTGGGGGAATTAGGGGAATACCATTTCCAAACTTTAGGGGAGGAAAGGGGGGAAATGAGGTGGCGCTGATGTGACATTTGGGGGAGTTGATCTCCACACCATATAGTCTAACGCAGGACTGAAAAGTGAACAATAACTTTATGGAAAAGATAATCACATCAAACAGCTCCATTCAAACCTCAAAAGTAGCAAAAGACTAAATATAAACCAAAAGGGCAAGACTTCTCTATGGGGATAAAGGAGGGTCAATGCTTACAAGGTATAGCAGGAGGGCTACCTTACAGGAGCTCCTGGGCATAAATTCACTGCCTATATAAGGAGGTCCTTAGAGTTGTCACCCTACACACTCACTTACACTCATTCCTTTCACTCTTATACTCTTTTCTTCATATTTTTCCAACTCCAAACGAATATCTACTTATTCTCACGCCGTAGTCCAAACGCAGGAGGACCCCTCCTACGTTAAGGCTAACAATGTCTGCTTCTTTGTGCAGGTCTACATATTTTCCCATTACCCGTCGGGTTTTTGTCGGGTATTACCCGTTGGGTATAGAGCATACCCGCGGGTATTGGGTATACCCGTTGGTATTTGCATGTATATATATATATATATATTTTTTTTTCTTTTATAGTCTTATGTTTTAACAAATCTAGAGTATATGAAATTGTAATAAGTAACTGAAGAAACAATAAGTATACCGGAGATTAAGACTAATCTCCGGGGGGTTAATACTTACGTAACTACAGGTTTAATCCTTTACCCAAACCGTTATGACAACCCGAAAGTTTGTTAAGATGAGCGTGATAGGTATTGTGAGTGATATGAACAAGAGGTTTAAGTGGTTCGGTCGTTAATGACCTACGTCCACTGTAAGGGTACCGGAATATTATTACTAACAGGAGAAAATTACAAGTGATGAGTACAGTGGTGATGGTTGTGTATGTGAATGAATACATGAATTGCATCTGATGCTATTTATAGGCTTAATAGTGGACCGCATGGAGAGGCCCACAAGTGACACCATTGGCTTGGGCCCAACCGGGGCCCAAGCCCATGGTCTTTCTGGAAATGGCGGGAAAGGACGAGGCACTGTAGATGACGTCAGCCCACAGTGCGGTCGTTGTTGCAGTTGGACACGTGTCCGCCTTCTGGTGGTGCACAGTAACGTCGTACTTGCTACAGTGTCCAGGCTATCTCTGCTGTCTGATTTGACGCCTGACAGTGGAGGAAGTAATGCCTGCTGGTCACTGTTCACGACAGCGTGTACAGTGCAGCCGTTCCCCTTTTGTACTATCTGCCACATGTCCTTCTTCTGTTGGTGTATGCTCTGACACAGATCCTTATGAATCTTCCTTCTGTCGTCCCTTGTACCTCCTTCAACGTGCTAAGGGAATCTTCCGCGTGTGATGGCACGCGCGTATCAGGTATTAATTGTTGCTTATCATTTGTGCCGGCGCGCGAGGGTGTTGATTGGCTGTCCTCGCGCGACTATGATCCTGCGCCGTGACGTGGCGCAGGGTTGTTACTTAGTGGGGATAGGGACGCCTTTCAGATTAGGCTCCCTATCCCTTCAAGTCCCCCTAGTCTAGGGCTTCTCCTGCTCGCTGATGAGGAGGTGGAGTGCTAGACTCGAAAGGTAAAAGTCGCGGATGAAAGCTCATCTGCTTGCGTTGTAGCCTTTGGGGGTGTTATTCCGATTTGAGAAAATATAGGCGGGAAACGTATTTCTCCGTTTTTCGTCAAATTTGCGCCGTGGAGGACGTCCTCCGTCCCAACGTTGCAGTGGTTGAGCGGGGAACGTCTTTTGAAGATTTACGTCAACTTTCCGCTGAGGATGGCGTTCTCCGCCCCAACGTTGCAGTGGTTGGGCGGGGAACGTCTTTTGAAAGTTTACGTCAACTTTCCGCTGAGGATGGCGTTCTCCGCCCCAACGTTGCAGTGGTTGGGCGGGGAGCGTCTTTTGAAAGCTTACGTCAACTTTCCGCTGAGGATGGCGTTCTCCGCCCCAATGTTGCAGTGGTTGGGCGGGGAACGTCTTTTGAAAGTTTACGTCAACTTTCCGCTGAGACATTTATTGCTGCTGGAGTAATTTAGTGCGGGTCTGGAGTTATGATAAATTCCAAATCATTAGTATTGAATTTGTCTCTCATAAATTGGAATAAATGCGCCTGGAATTCGAATGATCAGTTACTTCTGAGGGAAGTTTAGTGGTTGCTGATGTGTCAGCTACTTTCTGGTTGTGCAGACTGATACATGTCCCATCGTGGTTGCAATTATCAATATTTCGTCTGTGTCAGGAGCGTGGGGTTTCACGCGTCTGACATTTTTCTTCATGGTTGAGATTGTGCCACGTGTCGAAGGGCACGTGTTGTCTGTCAGGCGCGTGGGTTGCCACGCGCTTGAATGGTTGATGTTGTGAGATCTGTTGACACGTGTCGATCATCGAGCGCCTGTGTAGTGTACAACTGTCATACACTTCCATCCAGGCCACTCGTTTTCATTGCGGACACGTGTCATCATCTTGTGATCAGAATTTGAAAAGTTGTGACGGTTTACACTCCCCCGGTGGGTCCCCCTGCCATAAATGCGATGAGTATATAAGGCCTGTTGTGGCTTATTTGAACGGTTATGCTCTCTAATCTTCTTCCACTTTTCTTTTCTCTCTTCATTCTCCGGTCAATCTCCGTTTGAAGTTTCCGGTTAATCTTTGAAGATCTTGATCTTGAAGATTTATTTGAAACTTCATATTTCTTCTTCGTTGGTGTCTTCCATTCATCTTTGTGTTATTTTCTGGTCGGTTAACTTCTTATTTCCCACTTTCGTTGGAGATTTTGTTTGATCTTCAAACTTTCCGGTGAGTTTTCCAGATTCTTTATTATCATGTCTGAGAGTGCTAGTGTTTCTGAGGAGGTTGTGGGGGAGCAGCCGGAGGAGGTGGTGCAGGAGACCACCGTGGAGGGTGGAAAAATTAAAGAGAGGAAACTGATGTCCAACACTTGCTGTGTTTGGAGTCAAGAAGCCTTCAACCGGTTTCTTGTTATGTATGGGATCTCGCCGGAGTGGGAGCCCACCCTTCCAACTCCGACCAGCACTGTCCTCTCGGCCGGTACGGCCGGTTGGCGCTGTACGAGGCCCACTTTGCTAAGTGTGGGTTCCGCCTGCCGTGTACTCGGTTCCAGATCGACACCATGGTGGCTTATGGTGTTGGTCCTACGCAACTAACGCTTTTGGGATGCTGCGGTTAGTGCATTTCGAAGCTTCTTGCCGCGCCCTAGACATTGAACCCACTGTCGAGCGGTTCAATGTTTTCTACTTTATGGCGCGGGATGAGATGTGGTTCTCTTTCAAGCCGCGTCCCAAAGTGCCGCCCATGGCCACCCATACTCCTAAGTCCTTGCATTGGGCTAAGGAGAAGTTTTTCTTCGTGAAGAGGGGTGTGATACCCATTAGTCTCCCCTGGAAGGTGATAGGGGATGGGCAGCGGGTGGCGGACATGCCTGTGCCCAAGGACTTCAAGAAGCAGGCGTGGTTCCTCGCCCTTACCGCCAATGCCACTAAATTGGAATTCCAGAACCTGACTGAGGGAATTTTCTTTCTTCTGGGGATGAGTCGAAATGGCATCCGGGCGGGTAAAGAGCCATATATTGCGCAGGAGGGTAAGTATAATGTCATCATTATTATCATTATTGGTGTTTCCTGTGCTCTCTTCCTTATTGTTTGTTAATATTGCAGGTGTAAGTAAATTTGAGTTTTATGCCGCCCGTCAGGATAAAGGTATCAAGTGGAGGCCCTTGGCGGAGGGTCAAACTTCTTGTTTGGACGCGCTCGCTGACCGGTTCTACTACCCGGATTTAACTTCTGCGCCCAAACCTTATTACACAACTGGTGAGTCTCCCAGCCCTTTATTTGATAGTATTTTCGGAGATGATACTGTAGGGGAGACTCCGCCGGTAGGCTCGTCCGCGAGGCGTGGTCGTTGGAAGCACGCTCCGCGGAGGCACAGGTACCGAGCCATGATTACCCTTTCTGACTCGGGTTCTTCCGTTTCAGCAGGAGAAGCTATAAAAGGGCGTCGACGGAGGAAGGATGGGCCCCCCTCTGAGGATGACGAGGAAGCGGAATCTTCTCAGCTGGAGAAGAGGAAAAGTCGCGGACCGCTGGGCCGGTGAAGGAAACTCCAGTCGCGTCTGGCGCTGGAGGTGGTGAGGGGTCGGTGCCTGGCCCGGACCCAGTTAATATTTCCAAGGGTCCTGTTGGAAGTGGTGGCGATGGCGGGCCCGTTTTCAGCATGGGCATTGGTGCCGCCCCTGCGCGCCAACCACTCTTCCAAAAGTTATTGAGGAAGAAGACTCCTGGTAAGTTCTTTTTTCCTCCTTTCTCTTCTTTTCTATTTTCATTGATTGTATTTTATTAATGTTATTGTTGACCTGCAGTGGCGCCGAAGATTGTGCCCTCTGTACCGTTGTCTTCTTCCGCCGAACCGGGCGGAGGGGAGGAGGATGCATTGTGGAGGGAGCAGGAGCTTGCGCAGGAGCAGGTGCGGGCCGATGAAGCCTTGCAAAAGGCTGAGGCTGAGAAGGCCGCTGTTGCCAAGCGAGCGGCAGCCGATGAAGCCCGCCGCCGGGCTGAGGCGGAGAAGAAGGCTACTGCCGATGAAGCCGCAAGAAAGGCTGAGGCAGACAAGAAGGCTGAGGCGGACC
The DNA here is from genome assembly GCA_030844895.1 of Ambrosia x helenae. Taxonomy (NCBI): domain Eukaryota; kingdom Viridiplantae; phylum Streptophyta; class Magnoliopsida; order Asterales; family Asteraceae; genus Ambrosia; species Ambrosia x helenae. The sequence continues at coordinate 887,501 of CM061233.1, forward strand.
GCCTTCGCCTCCAAGAGCAAAAGTTCTTGGAGGAAAAAACCAAGCTTGCTGAGGAGCGCGCTGCAAAGGAGCGTGCCGAAGTGAGAGCCAGGAAATGGCTCCTGATGGAGGGGATGCCTTTGAGAGGGCTTTGCTTCAGCAGGGCGCCTCTGGAGCTGGTGGTAGCGGCTCGCGCCGGGATCAACGCGAGGCTTCCACGGTTGGGGAGTCAGCAGGAGTCTATCACGGCTCCGTTGGTCTGGTGGTGATGCCATCTGGCGCCCTCGTTGGGCAATAAGGGAAAACACATTGTTTTCCAACTCCTTGGCTGCCGAGGAGTTTGTCAGCGAGGTGGTGCCTCCCTATGAGCGCACTCACCAGGATATGTTGAGTCGTGAAGACCTAATAGCCGCCTTGTGCGTTAACCAGGCGACTCAACTATCCATGATGGACTCGCTGCGGCGCCGTGATTCGGCGTTGTGGCGAGACATGGAGCAGGTGGAGGCGGAGAAGGCCAGCCTTGCTGAAAAAGAGGCTGCCTTCAAAGCCGAGATTGCCAAATACCGCCGCCGTGCCCATGACGCGGAGGCTAAAGTTGCCAAACTTGAAGAAGACGCGGTTGCTGAAAGGCGCCGTTGGTCAGATTCATGGAAGAAGGCCAACACTGACATCGCCGATCTCAAGATCTTCTGTCAGTGGCGCGTGAGGAGCGGCGGACGGCGGTGAAGAGCCTTGAGGAGAAGAGCAGGGCCCTCACGGAGAAGACGGCGAAATATGCAGAGATGCGCAAGGAGCTCGAGTCAAAGGACGAGGCTCTTGTTGCGGCTACTGAGCGCGTCTCTTCGCTGGAGCGGGAGAGGGCCCAGGTCCTTAGTGCGAAGGAGGACCTTGAGCGAGACCTGGATTCTTGTGACCAGGCTCGCCTTGCTGCTGTGAAGGAAGGTGAGGCGGCCAAGTTGCTGCTGGATGAAGCTGTCACTGCCCAGTCCCAGATGCAGGACTCCATCAAATGGTTGATGACAGACGGGATGGATGGGGTAAGTCTTCGCGCTTTCTCTGCTTTTGAGACTTGTCTTTTCCATATTCTAACTTTGTTTCTTTGTGCAGATTTTCAAGAGATTTTGGCAGGAGCCTCTGCTTGGAGACCAGATTGCCGCCATTGCTGCTAGTGCCCAAGCTTATGGTTATGGCGAGGGCTATGAAGACGGTTTCTTGCATGCGCAAAATAATGGGCGCATCGTGGACGCGGAGCATTATGGTAAGCCCTGAAGGATGAATATGAGGCGGAACTTCAAAAGTTCGAGAAGATAGAGTTCCCCATCCTTCAAGTGCTTGCGGACTGCAACAAGAACGCGGATCCACCTGCGGCCCTTAGATACTTCATAGAAACGTCTGATGCGCTGGCGAAAGCTTCTGGCGAGGGGCCTTCCGGCGCAGCTGACCAATGATTAGGCTTTTAATACTTGTAACTTTTCTTTTTCTTGTAAATATAGAAGGGTTTTTAATTCCCTTTGTTAATGAAACTTTTGTTTGTTATATCGTGTTGTCTCGTCTCTAATTTACTTATTTAACCAAGTCGTCACCCGGTGTGTAAGTAAGAGTTAGAGCGCGCGCTCGGCTAGACAATCCGACGTCTAAGTGTTCAACACTTTCCTCGCCTTGAAGATTGTAGCGGAGGCGACTTGTGCCATTGAGTCCGACTTAGGCGCGTGATCGCCTCGCCTTGAAGACCCGTTTACCGCGTTTATGTGGCGCGCTACTCTGTCCGAGTTGCAATGACTCTAGAAGACAAGAGTTGAGGCGCATGTTGCGGTGTTGTAGGTCCGGCGAGTAAATCCGTCTTGAAGACTACGCTGCTTTGGTAGGCGCCCGACGCGCTCGTGGCGCATCTTGAAGGCATGCCTTGCTAGCGTGTCCGACGTGATTTTGCCTAAGTCTTGAAGACCTTGGCGCGAAAAGTACAAGTAGAAACACAGATATAGGAAACGTTTTCATTAATAATATGGCGTGTGTAGCCATTTTGATTACAAATAACAGCGCCGTAACTGAGCGCCGTTCCATGATCTTGGGATAGGGGTGCCATCGAGCCTTTCTAATGCGTAGGCACCTTTCCCGAGCACTTCTTGAATTTTGTAAGGGCCTTCCCAAGTTGGGGCGAGCTTCCCGGGCTTTTCGGCGTTGGAAGCTTCATTGTTGCGGAAGACGTAGTCCCCAATCTTGAAGGCTTGCTCCTTTACATGTTTGTTGTAGTATTGCTCGAGTTGTGTCTTGTAACTTGCTTCTTTTATTGCCGCGAGGTTGCGGCGTTCTTCTAATAGATCGAGGTTTATGCGGAGTTCTTTATCGTTGTCGGTTGTGTTTGCCATCAATACCCTTGCCGTGGGGCAAGCTATTTCTGCAGGGATTACCGCCTCGGAGCCGTATGTTAGGCTGAACGGGGTTTCGCCATTGCTTGTTTTCGTGAGGGTGCGGTAGGCCCATAAGACGTGCGGCAACTCGTCTACCCACCCTGTTCGCCTGGTTCCGAGTCTTGTCTTGATGCCTTCAACGATTGTGCGGTTGGCTCTTTCTACTTGACCGTTGCCTTGCGGGTGTGCAACAGATGTGAAGATTTGCGTGACCCCCATTTGAGCCAGCCATTGTTGGAGGGCCTGGTCTTCAAATTGTGTTCCATTGTCGCTGACCAGTTGCATCGGTAATCCGAACCGACAGATAATGAACTCCCAGATGAACTTCTTGACATGCGCGCCATCGATCTTTGCCAGAGGTTTCGCTTCGACCCACTTGGTGAAGTAGTCGATAGCGACGACCAAGTATTTGACATTGCCCGGTGCTGCCGGGAATGGTCCGACTAGATCAATAGCCCACTTTTGGAAGGGCCAAGCCGCGGTGACTGGTACGAGATTATTCTTTGGGCGCAAGGTGTTTGGAGCGTGGCGCTGGCAGCTGTCACATTTGCGTATCTCGGTGATTGCGTCGACGTGCATGCCAGGCCAGTAATATCCTGCGTTCATCAGCTTTGCCACTACCATTCTTGGGCCTGCGTGTAGCCCGCATGTGCCTTCATGTATATCTTTGAGGAGCAAGGAGGCTTCGGCCGGGTCAACACAGCGCAAGAGTGGCCCCAAGTAAGAGCGGCGGTACAGGATGTCATCGGTCAGTTGATATTGCAGGGCCTTGGTTTTTATCTTCCGGGCTTCGAGTTTGTCATTGGGCAGAACTCCCGATGATAAAAAGGCTTTGATCGGTGTCATCCATGACCCGTTGCCTGTTTGAGTAACATTGACCTGGCGCACGGGGACTGATGGTTTGTCTCGTACTTCGACGCGGACTTCTTTTGCCATGTGCTCAAAAACCGTGGATGCCATTTTGCTGAGTGCGTCAGCGGGTTTGTTCTCGCTGCGCCGGATGTGTTCGACTGTGCATGTGTCGAACTTGCGCATGAGTTTTTTGGCTTGTTCCAGGTATAGAGCCATGGTTTCGTCTTTTGCATCGTATACCCCGTTGATCTGCCGTGCTACCAACAAAGAGTCTACATGCGCCTCTACGTGCCTGGCCCCCATTTTTTCCGCTATGCGGAGGCCTGCCAGCAACGCTTCGTATTCCGCTTCGTTGTTTGTGCTTTTGAACTCGAGGCGGATGGCGTATGTGAACTCATGTTTGTCTGGGCTGATGAGGCGCAAGCCGGCGCCAGCGCCGTCTCCGTTGGAGGCCCCATCGGTGTATAAGGACCACTTTTGCGATGGGTCGTGCACTGGCGCAGGTGATTCTTCTTCTCGGCACTCTTGAACTTTGTCGGCTGGGATCTCGGTTGCGAAGTCTGCCAATACTTGTCCTTTGATTGCGGGTCGGGGCTTATAGCTGATTGTGTGCTCTCCGAGCTCAATAGCCCACTTCGCCAGTCTTCCTGACAATTCTGGTTTGGCCAAGATGTCGTTGATCCGATAGTCCGTGAGGACGTTTATCGGGTGACCTTGGAAGTATCTGCGCAATCGTCGGGAAGCGTGAATTAAAGCTAGGACCAGCTTTCCATTATGGTGTACCGAGTCTCCGCATCTAACAGCGTGCGGCTGATGTAATAGATAGGCGTTTGCACGCCTTTGCGATCGACCATCAGAACTGCGCCGATTGCCCGCTCCGTGACTGAAAGATAGAGCGTGAGTGGCTCTTTAGGGAGCGGGGCTGTTAGTGTAGGAAGGTTCATCAAACACTGCTTCATTTGTTGAAAAGCTGACTCCGCTTCGGTTGTCCAGCGGAAGTTACTTTTCTTCAGACAATTTTTCAAGGTGTCGACGAAAGGAAATGACTTTGAAGCGTAGTTGGATAGGAACCGGTTTAGGGCGACCAGGCGGCCCATCAATGTCTGCACCTCTTTGACGGAGGCGGGAGATGGCATCCGCTCGATTGCTTGTACCTTGTCTGGGTTGGCGCGGAACCCGTCCCGCGTGACGATGACTCCCAGAAATTTCCCTTCTTCCATTCCGAACGAGCACTTGCTCGGGTTTAGCTTCATGCGTACCTTTCGTAGCTGGTGAAATGTTTGTTGGATGTCTTGTAGCATATCGGTTTCCTCCCTACTTTTGATCACTAAATCATCGACGTACACTTCCAGCCGTACGCCGATTTCTTTCACGAACGCTGTATCCATCAGGCGTTGGTATGTGGCGCCCGCGTTTTTCAGACCGAAGGGCATCTTTGTGTAGCAGAAGATACCCGTGTCCGTGCGGAACGCTGTTTTGTCTTCATCCTCTTTCGCCATCTGTATTTGGTGATATCCTTTGTAGGCGTCCAGGAAACATTTAAATCTGTATGGGGCGAGGGAGTCCACCTTCAAATCGATCTCTGGTAGGGGATAACAGTCTTTTGGGCATGCCTTGTTGATGTCTTTGTAATCTACGCACATGCGCCATCCTCCATTTGCTTTGGCGACCATGACGGGATTGGCCACCCAAGTTTGATATCTGATGGGGCGGAGGATGCCCGCATTGAGCAGCTCGGTGACTTGTTCATTCATGGCCTTTGTTTTCTCTGGGCCCATACTCCTCTTCTTCTGTACAATTGGCTCTGCGGAACGATAGACGTTAAGCTTGTGTTCCGCTATGTCTCGCGGAACACCCACCATATCTGCCGGTTGCCATGCGAAAATGTCTATATTGCTGATCAGAAGTTGCTTCAGATGATTTCGTATGGGTTCGGAGATTACATGGCCGATGGTCACCGTTTGCTCCGGAAATTTAGGGTTGAGCGCCCATTTTTCCGGCTCTGTGCGGGTATCTGTCTTGACCATCTTTGGCGGTTTGGCTGTCTCCGTAACATGGCAATCTTTGTTCCCCCGGATGAAGGCAACGCCTGTTTTGGTGGGAAAACCAACCATTGCATGCGCCGTGGAGGCGTTGGCGTTGAAGTGGGCAATGCCTTCTCTTCCTAGGAGTATGTCATGGTTTGATGTGGCTGGTAGGACCATGAAGTCGCATATTTCTGTGCGCTCGTGCATACCATCCGTCCATGTTACAGGCAAAGAGAGCATGCCGCGGGGCATGATGGTTTCGTGGATGAAACCAGAGATTGGCTCGTTGACTGGAATGAGCTTTGCTTTGTCTTCTTCATCTAACTGTTGGAAACATTGGTCGTACATGATATCTGTGCTGCTGCCGCCATCTAAAAACATATACCGCGTGCGGTAATGTCCAAAGACGGCGGTGATCACTAATGGAGCTGTGCAGGAGGCGCCTCCTCTGACCCTTGGCATGAGGATATCAGCCTCTTTCCATGAGTCGTCTAACGGCTGTACCCGGGTGCGCTTCCCATGTTGGGTGTTCTTGCCCCGCCATGTCATGTTGCATTGGTGGCGGGGGATTAGAGTTGCAGCGTGAGTGTTTAGATCCCGGATCTTCTTCCGCGACCCCTCGCCTTGGGTTTCTTCGTTGCCTTGACCCTTGCCAGCTCGGTGAACATTTTTGACTAGGTGGCCGAGCTGGCCTGATTTCAGCGCTGCCTCTATCTCCATTTTTAAACTGTAGCAGTTGTCTGTGAGGTGACCGTAGTCGTTATGGTACTCACAGAACTTGCTACGGTCCACATTTCGGCGTTTTCCCAGAGGATTGGGCTCCTTCAGGGTGACCTGCTCGGTTTTCAGAACTTGAGATGGTGTTTTTGTTAACGGGGTCCAGTCATGGTTTTTCTTTGAGTGTCCGCGCTGGTCTCGCGTTTGTTTGGAGCTAATGATCTGTCGGGCATCACCGGCCGGAGAATATTTTCCCTCGTCGGTGGTGCCTGTGATGCGGTTCCAGACGGATTTGTTTTTGTGTCTTGTATTACTATTATTATTATGGTGTTGTGGCTGGAAACCGTGTTGCTGGTTGAAGGATTTTTCGGAGGAGGCATATATTTTGGCTGAGCGTATGAGCTCATCCCAGGACTCTGGGATACCATCTTTGCCGGTGAGGCATTTCATGAGGTCTGGACTGCGCACATTGTGAATGAACGCGGCCCGTGTAAGCTCCTCTCCGCATCCGATTTGCAGCGCTTCTTTGTTAAACCGGACTATGTAATCTTCGATCGTTTCTCTGTCATACCGTCGGCATAGCAGGATGTCCGCCTTGTCTTTCTTATGCTTACGTAAGTGCGAAAAGTGGCTACCGAACTTTTCTGTGAGGTCGTCGAAATCCTTTACGCTTCCCGCTGGGAGGCTGTCAAACCATACCCTGGCGGCACCCGTGAGGGTTTGAGCGAAAAGGTGACACCACACTTGAACAGGCCAATCCACAGATACACCTGCGCATTCAAAATCGTGCACATGGTCATCTGGGTCACGCAGGCCATCGTATCTACCGATGCTGCTTGGGAGTTTGGCCTTTCTTGGTACCTTTGCAGCCGCTATGCGAGCGACGAATTTGGACTTCTCCGCAAAAGCTTTTGGTCGGAATGGCTTTACCAAGTCATCGTCTACCTCACTGTCTCGCGACGTGTGAGTGTGTTTCTTCCCCCTGTGATCGGAGTCGCTGCTTGATGATTCGTAGCCATCTGGCTCTGCACGTGATTTGGCGTAGCCCCGAGCTCTGACGTTTCCGCCGAGCTCCCCGCTACGACCTTCACCGTGGTTAGCTGTATCCTTTTTCTTATACCTTGCTTTCGACGGAGTATCGAAAGCAAGCGTCTTACCCTTCTTTTTCGCTTGCTGCAACAGTTTGCGTTGGTAGATTGCAGCACTCTTGGCGTTCTGACGGAGGAGCCAACGATCCGGATCCTCTTCGGAGAGCCCTTGACTGTCGTCGTCGGATTCGACGTCACGGATTTCAACGGCTGACCCGTCGAGCCTAGACGTCGTCTGCTTGACGACAGTGTTGGGTGTGGTTTGGTTATCCGGCTGTCGGGGTCTTCGTCTCCTGTTTGGTGCATGCCGGATGTATTAGGGTTGGGTTCAGCCATGGGTGGGTTAAAAGATGGGTTAAGAAAGCTGTTCTAACCGTTGGATGGCGCCAATGAAGAAACAATAAGTATACCGGAGATTAAGACTAATCTCCGGGGGGTTAATACTTACGTAACTACAGGTTTAATCCTTTACCCAAACCGTTATGACAACCCGAAAGTTTGTTAAGATGAGCGTGATAGGTATTGTGTGTGATATGAACAAGAGGTTTAAGTGGTTCGGTCGTTAATGACCTACGTCCACTGTAAGGGTACCGGAATATTATTACTAACAGGAGAAAATTACAAGTGATGAGTACAGTGGTGATGGTTGTGTATGTGAATGAATACATGAATTGCATCTGATGCTATTTATAGGCTTAATAGTGGACCGCATGGAGAGGCCCACAAGTGACACCATTGGCTTGGGCCCAACCGGGGCCCAAGCCCATGGTCTTTCTGGAAATGGCGGGAAAGGACGAGGCACTGTAGATGACGTCAGCCCACAGTGCGGTCGTTGTTGCAGTTGGACACGTGTCCGCCTTCTGGTGGTGCACAGTAACGTCGTACTTGCTACAGTGTCCAGGCTATCTCTGCTGTCTGATTTGACGCCTGACAGTGGAGGAAGTAATGCCTGCTGGTCACTGTTCACGACAGCGTGTACAGTGCAGCCGTTCCCCTTTTGTACTATCTGCCACATGTCCTTCTTCTGTTGGTGTATGCTCTGACACAGATCCTTATGAATCTTCCTTCTGTCGTCCCTTGTACCTCCTTCAACGTGCTAAGGGAATCTTCCGCGTGTGATGGCACGCGCGTATCAGGTATTAATTGTTGCTTATCATTTGTGCCGGCGCGCGAGGGTGTTGATTGGCTGTCCTCGCGCGACTATGATCCTGCGCCGTGACGTGGCGCAGGGTTGTTACTTAGTGGGGATAGGGACGCCTTTCAGATTAGGCTCCCTATCCCTTCAGTAACATATATATTATCATCACCATAATAATCTTTAAAACATTTAATTTAATATAATTTTGAAAACTATTTATATATTTCATAGCATATAAATATAAATAACAATGTTATTGGAATATATATTTTAGACGAAAAGTTTGTTCTTCAAATAATGAATCTATTAGAATGAAACATTACTATACAATAGTTAAGAAAAGATATATATAAAACTTAAAAGTATTCGGTATATATTTCGGGTAGACGAGTATTTAGTTTCGGGTAATCGGGCGGGTATCACCTAATACCATACCCGTCCCATACCCGCGAAATATTTTTTTTTCCAATACCAAACCCGTCCCATACCCGTCGGGTATCGGGTATACCCCTCCAAATGCTTCGGGTTTCGGGTATGCTCGTCGGGCTTGAGTTTTTTTGCCATCCCTATTTTTAGGAAAAACAAAGTTGGACGCGACTAAAAATTTTTCAATCGATTTAATTACCTGTTTCGTTGCTTCAACATGAAGCTTGGATTCTTCTTTATTGCTCCACCAACCTTTTCTTTCGACCCATTTTCTCAATCTTGTTATAGGAGAATGCACTGTTTTCCAGTGTTCGATTTCATCCACTGACCGATACTTAGTGGAATCATCTGAAGTAGAGTGGTGGCTTACTCTATATGTCATTGCCTTGTGTAAAAAATAAAACAAATCACAAACACTTCACTTTAGAAAGTAACATTTAAAAACTGAAAATGAAATATGTATCAACCTCGATAAGTACGGGTCGTTGTTCGTTGACAGCTATGTGACGAGCAGCACGAACAACATTGTAAACCGCGAGAGCATCATTGCCATCTACCCTTATACTTGTAATTCCATAGGCCTGTCCTTTTACAACAATCCCATCGCCTACGCATACGCAAACCATTTCAATAAATACTAGCCAGTGACATTATGACACTAAAAGCGACAGTAAGAGTAATATTGTTGGAACAATTACTTCTAAATTGCTCGGTGACAGGAGTACTAATCGCCCATCCATTGTTACGACATATGAACACAACAGGAGCTTCCATAACCGCGGAAAAATTCAAAGCAGCATGAAAATCGCCCTTCGTAAGAAAATAAAGTTGTCAAAGGATATCGCCACATAACGATGATACTGTCCCCAAGAGGACATCCGGATGATTAAATGAGTGCAACTATTGATATATTTATCCTAGAAAATCTAGGAATTTTTGTTAAAAAAATAAAGTATTAGATAAAAAAAAAAAAAAGATTCATACTACCTCACTGGCACTACCATCTCCGAAAACGGCGACTACACATGAATCCTTTTTATCCATTCTTAGCGAATATGCCATACCAACTGCCTGAGGGAGTTGTGTTCTATATGAAAATAAATAAATAAATAAAAAAAAAATAAAAAAAAAGGATGAATGATTTAAAGTTGGACAATATCAACATAAAAACATAGTATTATATACTATGGACCTATTCTATGTATTTTCAAACAAACAATGAAAGATAAAAAGTTTTACTATCAGATTATGCGCAATTTGTAGCATTGGAATACAAGAGGTGATTTATGTTATGTACATCAATATTTGTTTACAAACAACTAACCAGTAAAAAGTGCTCTGTACACATACAAAAGATAATTTTGTTACATATAGTTGAGTAGTTGATATTGGTACCTAGCTCCAAATGATTATACGTACATTATAGTAGTAACAAAAAAATTGATCATTAAAAGAATATTATGTGGGACACACGTTTCTATTGAAGCCATCTATCTTTTGGTTTTCTCGCCTCTCAACGAACCTAAATCAGATGACAAATTACTCGAGAAGAAGACACAAGCATAAGAAAAAATGTTGAAATATAGTTTTATTCCCGTATGTAGAAAATTAATTAAAGAAAACAATGTGAATAAAATTCTTTTATTTATAAAGGGGTATTGGATTTTAATAATCCAAACTTTCACTCATTGTCCGGTAATAATCTGTATTTTAAAAATTCTCAACAACGATCCAAAGTCCAAACTTTCAGACATTTTTTAACTTATGACTAACCAAGTTAGTGGACGCTCATGTCAACATCCACGTTAGTGTCCATGTCAGCATCCACATCAGCACCAACATGCCATGTCAGAGTCCACGTCATCATCCATGCCAGCGTGAACATATCACGTCAGCATCCACTACTGAGTTAGTTATAAGTTAACAAAAGTTTATTGTCGGCCAATACGTTGAAAGTTGAGAACGTTTTTAGGAATTTTTGAAATACAAATTATTACCGGCCAGTGGGTGAAAATTTAGATTATTAAAATCCAATACCCCTTTACATTTATAAAAACTATACATCTTCAAGTTCTCTAAAGGAATATTACCTTCACATAACTTAACACGTGTTGAAAAAACTTTAATGTTAAAAAACATATGAACAAATTAATTTAATGGGTTTTTATGTATACATTACTAGGTTAGAATCTCATGTATTACAAAAATTAAATAAATATAATATTGTATGCTTAGTAATAAAATAATTGCGTCTTAAGAAAACTCATGTAATGCACGCTTTAATATAATATAAATATAAATATAATATAATATACTATAACGTGTTTACACGTGTAATCATCGGTTTGTCTTTTTTTTTTTTGAACGGCCAACAAAGTCATTATTTCATTAAAACCCCGTTAACAAAGGTTAATTCAGGAAAGTGTACACCAAGATCAGTTTACAACACCAGAATCATATCCAAAAGGACGATTCATAACAGCCGCCCCAAACCAAAAAACATACAGACTCACAAAGCCTATCGACTGGACGATTCATAACAGCTGCATCATCGGTTTGTCTTTAAAAAAATAACTTTTGAGGTGACCATTATAAATTATGTTAAGTTAAAATTTAATGCATTTAATGTAAATGATAAATGTTAATTTAACTAAAATGTACTTAGTCATTTAGGTATCATTAAATATATTTTTTAATACAACCTACTTTTATTTTATTATTTAACTTCTTGTATTTTTGTCATTCAAACCATCCAACAATAGTAAATATTTTCAATCATTTTAGCAATCAATCACAAAAACAAGTATGGTTATTACTCTTTAACTGTCTTAGTATTTTAACGAACATAATTTTGAACTTAGTGATATTGGTAGACTTAAATAGAAGATTTTTAAGTAAAATTAAAGAGAATAAAATGTTTTGTTTTTGCTATGTATTTTTTTAAATAAAAATCGTTTAAAAATTTGTGGAGTTATTTGGTATAAAAATCAATTATATCTTTTAAAGGATTACCATTATGGTTTAAAAGAGGTATTACTTAAAATTTTAAAGTTATTTAAAAAAATTTACTCATTGTATTATATCTATATCTATACTATATTATAAAGCATTTGACAATGACTTCTTAAAATTTAAGAGGTACAAGTTAATTTGCTTATGATACAACATACAATGCACATAATAACTACATTTTAAGGGCAAATTAGTCTTTGAAGCATCATATTAATAATCTAAATGAAATCAAGAGTCATGTTTATGATAGGCCATGACATTTATTTCTACAAAACATATTAAATACAAAACATGTAAAAAAACAATTTTCATAATGCTACATGTTTTATTATAATCTTTTATATACAATTAGTTACTTTATAAAAGTTAGTTAATATATTATTATTCATAACAATGTTACGAAACTTTTAGGTTTTTGAGTCGTTTAGGAAATATCTACTGCATGAATAACTTGGCATATTGAGAGCAAAATCGAGCTTACCCTACTAAACAACGTAAAGTTTATCTTGTGTTAGAAGAAAGTGAAAGGAGAAGTTCCTTTATTGGTGCTATTTTTATATACGTTTCAATGTAAGCTTCGTTTAAAATAAAATTGCGTGTGATAATGTACAAGTCATCTAAGCAGAGGCAGACAAGTCTTTAAAGTGTTTTTTTAGTTTTTTATTTCTCTTTTTATGTGAATTTGTTACGGTTTTGACTTAGTATCTTTTTCTATGATGATTTTTAACTTTTTATTTTTTTTAATATGGCAAGTTAACTCGCCGCCATGCATGTGCGTAATTTAACGTTTTTTCATCTATTTTTTGTTCAGTTTAACTGTCCCGCCGCAATGCGCGGGTTTCTCACTAGTATGATATATATATATATATGTCCTCTATTATATTCTTATACCTATCTAGTAACTATCTTGGCAGAAATCACATGTAAAATGATTTATGTTTCAAAATTGTTTTGATGAGGTGTCCTTGTATCGTATTCATGATAAATGAATGTGTTGTCTTTTTTAAATTCATAGGGGTTGTTTGGTTGATTAAGTATTTAGGGTCATTTTTCCATTTATCGTGTTTTTTTAGAAACTGTTTGTATTTGACAAAAAAGTACTTAGGGGTTGTTTGGTTGATTAAGTGCTGAATCATTAAGAGGTCTGAATGGTTCAGCTCTTAATCATTCCATTCAGAGCCTTAAAACAAACAGTCTGAATGCTGAACCATTCAAAGCTTAATGGTTAAGAGCCTCATTAAAAGACTATCAAACAGGCCCTTAATTATGGTACTTGGGTAACATCGAGTGTGTAATAAACTTGAAATAAAAGCATAACTGATTATTAGTGACATACGCTAAGGGTGATGAGATTGTAATGAAATTGAGGTTCTTTGATCCATAATGAAGTGGCATTTGTCTCCCTTTTCCATGTCCAGCTTTGTTTCCTAAGCATTGGTTTGCAAAGTCTTGCACCGTGGAACCACGCCATAACAAAATTCCCGGCTCTCTATACTGCAATTTATAATATGTTTAACAACATGTGGTTAGACCATGAGCAAATGTTGAGTATCTTCTTAGAAAATGTCAACCATTTCATTTGAGATAAATGGGTAGAACGGGTCATGCCTTAACCCATCAACCAGTTTACAACTTATTAACAACTCCTCAACCGGTGACCTGTTTAGATAAAGTGTTACAAGAGTTGTGTTTGAGGTACATGATTTTAAATGTGACAAAGTTAGTTATTATGTGTTTGACTGTGTTTGACCAGCAGATAAAACATGGGCATGTTTAAGTTCATTTATTTCGGCCAACAAACAAGACAAATCAATACGATTGCCATCCCTAGTGAAACAAACCATTCGATCATGACATTCCAATCGTAGTACAAGTAAGAATTATAAACCCAATACTTATACCACAAGAGGGTATTTTCTTAAATTTGTTTCACAAGGAAGTAACAAAGAGATGGGAAAATTGCCCCTGCCACAGGCGCCCTCTCACTATTGTCTGATAAAAAAAATGGAGATACCGCCCTTGTCGGGGACGACTCTCAAGAGTTGTCAAATCAAAAAATGGAGAAATCTTTCCTACCACAAGTGAGGCCTCTCATTGGGTGGATACCCACTTATAAAAATAAATAAATAAAACGAAAAAAAAAAACTTTTGTTACATGTTTAAACGATTAGGTAGGAACATAGGCTATTTTACGCGTTTTGACACGCACCCTACTAAACAGCTTCAAAATATTGCAAACAAAATTGCAACAAAATTTGTTAGACATCAGTTTCAGTGACATGAATTAGTGATGAAGCTTTATAATAACGAAAAGGATATTTGCCCATTTCTTATATTTTGAAATAGTTTAGTCAAACCTGAGCTAATACTACATCGTCCGATCTAAGTGCTGCAGCTGATGCTAAGTTGATAGCTTCCTCACCAAATGAGGTTAAATACAATGATAATCTTCCTTGCCTTTGTGCCTCATAAAAAAATTTGTCCATAGTATTAAGGGTAACCATGCCACTATACATTTTCAATGCAACTTCTTTACTCACCTAATGATTAGTAAAAAAAAGGAATAAACAATATAAGTGTGTGTGTCATGTATATTAGGAAATTACTAAAACATTCAAAGTTGACAAAAAGAATTGGAAAATGGACTTTGACTTTTAAAGAGATGGCTTAGCATTTACATCACCATCCTATATATTAATATATGAACTTTGATGAATAGTTACTAATGGTATGATTGTAATTTCATTAGTTTTACTTATAATCCAACAAGAATAAATAGTGATTTACATTCAATCACACGCTAACAGCTACACAAACCAGGGTCAAATAGGTTAAAAAAAAGGTTGTCAAGCTTCAAACCCGGAACCTTATATAAGAAAGTAGCAGCCTAACCAACTGGTCTAGAAGCATTAAAAAGAAACTTTGATAAATAGTATTTTCCTTTAGTTGTCTTTTATAAATGTATATAGACTTTTGTTTCAATAGCATGACCAAATATGTTTCTAGAGTAGATGGTTTGTCCAATTTGATTGTTGAAGTTCATCAAATTACACTAAAAATCACACTTCATCCCTAAATCTTCTCCCTCCTAACTAAAATAATAATACCTTTTCATACTTTTATAATTATATTTTTTCTCTGCTCATTCACAACCACTTACAAAAATATTAAAAAATATATAAGGGTGAACAGTAGCTTTTCATATATAGGGGTGAACAGTGTTTTCTCTAAATATTTTATCCCTCCTTCACTCACAACCACCCATATAATTTGAGGAAACCCCTCACATAATTTGGTTCCTAGGTTGTGAATGCTTTAGAGCATTCACATCTCATTCACAAAATTTCCTCCATCAAATTACACTAAAAATTACTATTCTACCCTAAAATTTTCTCTTTCCTTTTTAAAATAATAATATTTTTTTCATACTTTTATCATTATATTTTCTCTTTTCTCACTCACAACCACTTTAAAAAATATTAAAATATTTTTAGGGATGAACGGTAGCTTTTCAAATATAGAGGTGAACAGTGCTTCCACCAAATTTTTTCTCTCTCCTTCATTCACAACCACCCCATATAATTTGAGGGAACCCCTCACATAATTTGGTTCCTAGGTTGTGAATGCTTTAGAGCATTCACATCTCATCCACCAAATTTCCTCCATCAAATTATACTAAAAATCACTATTCTACCTTAAAATTTTTCTCTCTCATTTTTAAAATAATAATACTTTTTCATACTTTGATCATTATATTTTCTCTTTCCTCACTCACAACCACTTTCAAAAATATTAAAATATTTTTAGGGGTGAACAATAGCTTTTCAAATATATTAGTGAACAGTGCTTCCACCAAATTTTTTTCTCTCTCATCCATTCACAACCACCCCATATAATTTGAGGGAACCTCTCACATAATTTGGTTCCCAGGTTGTGAATGCTTTAGAGCATTCACATCTCATTCTCCAAATTTTCTCTATCAAATTACATTAAAAATCACTATTCCACCCTAAAATTTTCTCTCTCCTTTTTAAAATAATAATACTTTTTCATACTTTTATCATTATATTTTCTCTTTTCTCAATCACAACCACTTTCAAAAATATTAAAATATTTTTAGGGTGAATAGAAGCTTTTCAAATATATGGATGAAGTTCATACCCGGTTATAAAATCTCATACCATACCCGTCCCATTACCCGTCGGGTTTTTGTCGGGTATTACCCGTCGGGTATAGAGCATACCCGCGGGTATCGGGTATACCCGTTGGTATTTGCATGTGTGTGTGTATATATATATATTTTATTTTCTTTTATAGTCTTATGTTTTAAAAAATATAGAATATATGAAATTGTAATAAGTAACATATATATTATCATCACCATAATAATCTTTGAAACATTTAATATGTAAATATATATTATAGTATGAATTTTGAAAACTATTTATATATTGCATAACATATAATATAAATATAAATAATAATGCTATTAATATATATATATATATGTATATATATATATATATATTAGACAAAAAGTTTATTCTTTAAATAATAAATCTATTAAAACAAAACATTACAAAAAAATAGTTAAGAAAAAATATATATATAAAACTTAAAAGTCTTCGGGTATATATTTCGGTAGACGGGTATTTAGTTTCGGGTAATTGGGTCGGGTATCACCTAATACCATACCCGTCCCATACCCGCGAAATATTTTTTTCCAATACCAAACCCGTCCCATACCCGTCGGGTATCGGGTATACCCGTCCCAAATGCTTCAGGTTTCGGGTATACCCGTCGGGCTCGGGTTTTTTTTGCCATCCCTAAGATGAACAGTGCTTCCACCAAATATTTTCTCTCTACTTTTTCACCAAAAATGTGGGCTAGCTTAGCAACGCTTTTCAGAAAAAACGGTGGGCTTAGCTAGCGCTAGCTTCCACTAAAATTGTGGGTTTAGCCGACACTTTTCCCCCATAAAGGCTTGGCTAACGCTTTTCACAAAAGCCGTCTCCATGTATATTATTGAAAGTTTGAAACTTTTTGATCAACTTTGTTTTATTTTTGATTGGAGGACATAAAGAAAGGGTAACTAATTTGGTGGTTGCTAATTTCCATAATTCCATGTATATTATTGAAACTTCTTGATCAACTTTGTAATTACTCAACTTTGTAATTACTCGGGTACACACATAGTAATTACTCGACAGCCAGGGACCAGGGACCAGGGACCAGAGTTTTATTTTTAATAGAGTAGGTTTTGCTATTTAAAAGGGGGTGGCGGCGCAGCTTGTTGCCCGTTTACCACCCGTCCACTTGTAATGTGTTTGTGGGTTTTTTATTATTATTATTATTATTATTATTATTATTATTATTATTATTATTATTATTATTATTATTATTATTATTATTATTATTATTAAAAATTAAAGGGGGAGTTTAGATTTAGTAATCAAAACAGGTATTTGGTTAATAGAAAGATCGATCATTACTAGTTCCGACATGTTAGATAAGATCATGTAACCGTCCTCGTCAAGTACTCGATAACATGGCACCCTCTTCTCAGATGAACCAGGAAGAAAGTTCATATCTGTTGTATAAGCAATCTTGCCACCTGGAAACTCCATAGCCTGCAGCCTCCAACAACACTAGTTATAAAACAACATTTAAAGTGATAGGATATTGTTTAATAATTATACATACCAATCAACTAATGTGTGTCACGTTTTCTCATTATTGTTAAAGCAATAATTGTGATAAAGTGGTTTGAAATAAGTACGATCACTTTTAATCTATCACATTGCCAGAAGACATGAGCATTGATTTGAAAACAAGTAAATTTTTTTTTTTAAAGGTATAAAAACAAGTATCTGTCTAGTCTTGTTCCCTATAACAATTTCAAAATATAAAATGGGTTATGGGTTTCATACACTCGTGACATCACATTTTAGGGGGTGTGACATTAAATTCTAGGGTATGTGACAGTCTTCTATTGGTGTATGATGTGAGTCAGAGTGTATGAATCCTAAATAGAGAGTGTATGATTCCTAACCACCTATAAAATGCGCCTTCAACTTTAACTGAGGAGAACAACTTTTACCGCCTAACCTACTCCTAAGCTATTTGTCTAGTCGTGTTCCCTAGCTTAGACCACACGTAGTGGTTTCTTCAAAATTCACGCCGCTCTCCAAATGGCGAGTTTTGATTGGCTCCAAAAAAATAAGCCATTTTCTCGCGATAAACTGGCGTTAAAAATTCAACGCCATCGATCAGCCAAAATCCACCAAAGACGCCCAGGGGGTGGTGGGCACCGGCTTTGTGGGGCTTAAAATGCCCAATCCACCCCACGGGTGGCCTTATAACAATTTCAGAATATGACACGTTAAATGGTGAAATGCGGCTTCAACTTTAAATAAAGAGAAGAACTTCAACCAATAAAATGTAATTTTCTTTTTTTTTTTTTCTTTTTTTTTTTTTTGTGATGATAATGCAAGCCAAACCGCCTAACCTACTCCTAAGCTAGAAAGAGAAGTGTATATTTTCTCACAATTAATAAATATACTTCAATACAAACACAAATGCCTACTAATTATTTACATGTAATTAGTAGCCATGCCAAAATTCAACCATCTAACACTATCCTTTATGTGTCGCGAGCGAGTCTCGTGCTCAGGCCCAGCCATAATAGCCTTACGCAAATAGCCGCAGCGCGAGCACAGACGATAGCGGTTACGAGCGTTAACGGAGAAAGTGGGCTTTGGTCGTGCCGGTGCTCACCCTCAGCCGTAACGGATTCAAGTGACCGGGTTACTTGAGAGTGAATTCGGTGGCTCGCGCCTGCTCGCTCGTAGCCGACAACGGATAATCTAAGCATGCCTTCGTCTTCGATTGAATGCATCTTTTTTCACATTTTTTAATTTCCGTAAGAAGATTAAAACACTTTGTGATTTTGCAAAGAAAACCATAAAATTTAAATTATGTAAATATATCTAAATTTAATACTGATGCAAAATCGGTTAATTTCCGTTTATATTTTTAGTTACAAATCGATACATTTTAATCATATAATAAACGATTAAGAAAGCATAATTACATTGACCTGATTTTCTTCTAAAGTGGATTCACCATCGTCAACAACTTCTTCTACAGATAAGAGCTGTTCTCCAGCTTTCATGGAGCTGTAATGGCGAGCCCTCATAAAAGTTGCATATGTTGAGCTCCATGAATATGAATAACGGAATGCAAAAGTCGTTCCGTTATTTCCATTACTCGAATAATTAAGAAGAGAGGGGTATGGAGAAGATGAAGTTGGTTGATAAGGGCTTAAAATTAGGTTACTGTGTATGTATTTCTTGATGATGTTAACTCCACCAGTTCTAGTTCTTGTTAACAATAGTGGCATGCTCATATTAGGGGGGGGGGGGGGGGGGGGGGGGGGGGGGGGGAGGGAGAGGTAAAGATGATACTTGTGGTTACGTGTATATATATATCTTCAGAAATTGTAAAGCATATGCATTATTAAATGGGGCACAACAAATTTTTGATTTGCATATATATGAGACTAGCTGATTACCCCGGGAAAGTCCCGGGGTTGAAAAATTTAATATGATTTAATAAAAAATGATAAAAGAAGAAAACTCAAATCACGAAAAGAGTAAATAACTTAAACATAATCAATCTTAGTTAAAAAAAACATTTATTTAGAAAGTTAAAAAAATAAAAAGCATAAACCATATTAAATATAATACATTATTAAAGGGATAACCTTCAACATATAATCATCTTCACGTAATTTAAAATATGTTACAATTTGACTTTGACTTATATAGATGTAGAATTCATGAAGGGGGTTGAAAAATATAACCATTCTAATAATACTAATACTAATAGTAATAATTATTACTCTTGTAATTAAATAAATAAAAAAATAACCTTGTTATAAGGTGACACCATGTGTTGCAGTGTTGCGCAATTCTTTCTCCTATCTTCTCTTGATGAAGTATACCTATCCATCTTTAGAAGAGTAAAATTCCAATGATAGCATGGCGATTAGGCTGAATTTCAACATCGTAGATAAGAACATGGTTTAAAAGAAAAATCATGATTAATGAATAACCTGAACACTTTGTGTTTTTTTCTGTACGAACATAACCCCACAAAAAATAGTCGTTTTTTTCTCCTTTTTTTTATATAGCACTATGGTACTCGTTGGAAAGATAATAAAAACACTCGTTAATTTGGTGTAATTTTTTTATTTAAAAAATCTCGAATATAAAAGATATTAACGTTTAAAAATTATGGGAGGAACATAAGAGAGAAAAATCTAAATTTATTTTTAAATTCTTTTTTCCTAAAATAACTCAATTTAATTTTAGTAATTAAGAATTGAGAATTGAGAGATAGAGAGATAAATTTAGGGTTTTATGTTTATCTTTTTTTTAATTAAAAAATGAAATAATTTAAAAACACTAAAATCTTTCAATTATGATGCCACGTGGCAGTTTCATGGAGAGGTTGAAGGCACCATTGCACGCCACGTCAGCAATGTTCAATTCTTTTATATATATTAATAGATAATAGATGTAAGGGCCTCTACGGTCGTAAAGGGCCCGTAGAGGGTGTAAGGGCAATAAATGCCTTTAAAAAAGCAAACATTTATGACCGGTAAAGGGTTGTTGTAAGTTAGCATTAAACCCTATATAAGCCGTAGAAGGCTCTACGACCCGTATATATGTACGAGTTACGACGTAATCAATGAACAAATTGATTGCAGGTTGTCAGTTTGAAAAAGCAACACGTCTACAGCCAGTAAAGGTCTTTATGGGTCGTAAATTTCTGGTTGTTTGGTGCATTTAAAACCCTATACGGCCCATAAAGACCTCTACGGGTCGTATAGGTCCACATATATCTTCCATGCCAAGCACCATTTCTCAGACGACGAAAACAAACACTTAAAAAACTCTCTCCGGCCTAGCCTAAAATCCGATCAGTACCAAGCTATCGCAGAGCACCTCAGTGATGTTTCAAGTGAATGGGAGAACTCGTTTGACGTATCTTACGTCTCGGAAAGCGATATTAAACACGTGGTTGAACATGGTGAGGAGGAGGGCAGATCCGTTCTTCACTATAGTGACGTAAAGGCGTTGCCCGATTTGAACCAGCTGCCCGATTTGAACCAGGAGTGCGTAGAAGAACCGGAGTCATTTGACGTGCCACCAAGCGATCCACGGTACGCATACGAGACCTACTATTCGCACAAGGAGGGTGATGGTAGTTTCAAGGATTCGCACGAGGAAGGTGTTAAGGACTTACTATCCACCTGGATTGGGGATCTCCCCAGATGGAACCCCCACATGTGGTAAATATGACTCCGACAAGAATCGAACCCTCAACCTCGACATCACCTCCACTCTAGCACCCCCAATTTTCACCAATTGAGCTAGGCTTCATCGGCATCACAAACCTATTATTCATCCTATATTTAGCAAGGTCGGTGGTGCTTCTTTTAGTTGTAATATGTGCATTGCACGTTCTTCAAAAAAAATTGCAAACGTGTCTCTCTTCACTCTCTCTTATCTTTCTCTCCCTGACACTTCTTTTCACCTTCATTTTCTCTTCCTCAAACTCAAGTAGTGCTTAGTGGACTGTAAGCACATGACACTTCTTTGCACCAACTACAGGTAAGATTAATATGGATCAATGTGACACCCTAGGCAAATCTCGCATCGACCGTGGACATGAGAGATTTTTGGTTCATAAGACATGTCATGTCTCTTAAATCACCAACACGTTTTGGGCTTAGTGGACTGTAAGCACATGAAAACTCCACAGTTAAGCGTGCTCGGGTGAGAGTAGTACCATGATGAGTGACCTTATGAAAGTCTCCACCAGGGCAACTAAAAACAAATCCATGACTCCTGGATAGGCAATCCATTGAGAAGGAAAGCGGATAATATTGATGGTATTACACAACCAATAGTTCATCAAACACTTCCTTCAATTGAGAATCAGTGGTGTCTCGAGAAAGTTGCTTAATGGGTCAAAATAGGTGATTTACTATATGTCATCCCAAAATTGCCCACTACTTCTGATCTAGATTCTTGCCTAATTTTTTTCTTCATATTTATCCGAAAGGGAAAGGAACCAACATTTTGTAATGTGAGGAGCACATGAGGAGAACATGGAATTGATTTTCTACAATTAAGAGGGTTTTCACTTTCAATTTAAAAGACAAACCACCAAATTTGAGTAAAAGATTTAAATTTATGGTTTTCCCTTGCAAGGTATTGCAACTTTCATTACTATCTTCAAACAGAACTTTATTTGTACCTCAAAACGTGTCGAATTAAAGTTGTGTTCGCATTTCTTGAATTCTACCATTGGATCTGTCGCAAAAAAAATAGAGAGGAAGACTAAAACGTGGAGAAAGTAGATCTTTCATTCCAATATTTAGAGGGCCAAGTAGCATTCATAAAATCTTGGATGAAGTTGATCAACAATTATTATTTATGGGTGTGTTGTAAATCAGCTATGTTCCAGCAGCAAGTGTGGAGTAGTTCGTATTAACACAAATTAATAGTCAATAATCACTGTTTAAAAAAAAATAGTCAATAGTCATAGTCAACAGTTAAAAAGTTATCTTTATACATTTTAGTCATAGACAATAGTCCAGTCAATAGTCATCCTAGAATCAAACTATTGTATTAATGTTGTAGCCATTATATAATCTTTTGTGAATAATGAGAATAGTACATTTGATCCAATTCAGTCTATTACCTATTACTTTATATGGTATCAAGAGCCTAAAGCTTCCTTGAGCCAACCGATCCATCACAGCTTTCAACAGCCTTCTGTCCGCAGCCTACACAACCCTTTCATCTTTTTTTCTGATTGCCTCAATGGCTTCCTTTTTTGTTCATCAATCGAACCGCAACTACAATTGGAACCCTTGTTCCTTAGCCTCAAAACCCCTCATTACAAAACCAACCCTCCTCGTGGTCAAACAAATCCGCAACCCAAACTCAAAACAACCCGACCCACAACAGCCAAACTAACATTTTTTTGTTATTTTTGCAGCATACCCGGTCATGTCATGAAAGATTGTCGCAAACTTAGTCGCTTCCTACGCGAACATCAAGTCTCTACTCATGATTCCTACTCATACCCGGTTGTGAACAATACATCTTTTCACACCGCGATTCCAAACACTCCATGGATGTGGGATACAGGCGCTTCCAATCACACTAACAGCAACAACAACCAAATGCATGTTCTTTCCGAATATGGTGGCCCAGATGAGATTGTTTTAGGTAACGGTAAAACCCTTCCTATCACACACATTGGTCAAACAACCTTTCACACCAACTAACGACAACTTTTCTTTAACGATGTCTTAATCGTTCCATCTCTTCGCAATAATCTTATTTCTGTTGCAAAACTTAGTCGTATTAATCAAGTTTCTGTTGATTTCTTTTCATATCATGTCTTGGTTAAGGATCTACGCACGGGGGCGCATCTCATGCGGGGCGTGAACGTCAATGACGTTTACTACGGACAAACCACACTTTCTCCTCAAATCAATACAACAACAACAAGATCTCTACTTGCGTGGCACCATATCCTTGGACATCCTTTGTTTCAAGTCTTCAAATCCTTAATTTCTAAATTAGGACTTAATGGTAATAAAGTGTCACCCGAGTCTTTTCATTGCAAATCTTGTTCGTTAAACAAAAGCCACAAAATTCTTTTGTAAAAACTCATTTGTTGCAAATAAACTGTTGCAACTCATTTACTCAGATGTATGGGGTCCAGTCCAAACATCTATTGACGACTTCAAGTACTATATCATATTTGTCGATTATTTTTCTAAATACATTTGGTTATATCCGATAAAAGAAAATCGACGTCTCCATCCTTTTTCCACAATTCAAATCACTAGTGGAATTTTTTTTTTTTCAAACACCACTTATCTCTTTATTTACCGACAATGGTGGCGAATACATTGGTCTTAAACCATTTCTCACAACTCATGGAATTTCTCACTACACCAAACCCCCTCATACACCCGAACAAAACGGGGTGGCCGAACGTCGTCATCGACACATTGTTGAAACGGGCCTTGCCCTCTTCAACTATGCTCAACTTCCATCACAATTTTGGTCACATGCCTTTCAAGCCGCGACTTATCTCATCAACCGTCTACTTACCACCATCCTGAACAACAAATCACCTTATGACATGTTATTCAATGTTGTTCCCACCTACTCCAAACTAAACCGTTTGGATGTCTTTGCTATCCTTGGCTCCGCCCATACAACACCTCCAAGTTACAATCTCGCTCCGCATCATGTATCTTTCTTGGATACTCCTCTTCCAGATCAGCATACAAATGCTTTGATCCAACGACCAACAAACTATATCACTCTCGCCATGTTGAATTCATACCACACATCTTTCCATCCCAGACCAATAACTCTGTCTCTCCCACTGTCACCTATGAATCATTTCTTTACAACATACCAAATCCTCCAAAGCCTTCAAACCCTACACAACCTCCCATCGATCCCACACCCCAACCCATACCTCCTACACACCCCTCTCCTGACCATACACAACCTTCTGTTGCACCTACACAGCAGTTGCCTGATACTAAACAACATTCGTCTAACCCTACACAGCCTTCTACCGCACCTACACAACATTCCTCTAACCCTACACCAAATTAACGAGCGTTTTTATTATCTTTCCAACGAGCACCATAGTGCTATATAAAAAAATGGAGAAAAAAAACACAAAGTGTCCAGGTAATTTATTAATCATGTATAGGCAAGTCACTAATTATGTTCAAATCAGTAAATATGAATTCTATTTTCAACATGTGTTAGCATTGGAGTTGTACATTGTTTTGGGTTAGGGATCAATATTAGAGTTATACATTGTTTAAGGTTAGACGTTAACATTGGAGATACACTGTTAATTGTTTTTTGTTAGATGCTACCCAAAGCTTTCCTGCATGTAACTGCAAAGCGCATCATTCTATTTCATATGTAAAATTGATATATCATATTAGATTTTTCAATCCCAAGCCATTTCCGGGGTATAGGGTATGTTTGGCAATGAGCTTTTAAGAAAAAGCTCATACTCAATTAAAAGTCTTGTTTGGTTGAAGGAACTGAAAGTTTTTAGGTCAGAGAAAAAGCTCTATAGTGAAAAAGCTACTAGTACTAGCTTTTAAGAAAAAACTCTACTAGCTAAAAGCTTTTAATTAGTAAATGACACAAATACCCATACTATTTTAAAAATAAAATAAAAACCTTCTTTACAAACTTTTAATTATGCTCATTTTGGTCATTTTATACATTTTATTAATAGCTACAGCAACTCTACCAAACACCGAAATATATTTAAAAAGCTTCCAGCTGCCACTTACTAGCTACCAGCCACCAGCTAGTTTTGTCAAACATACCCATAATCTAGTATTATATTAACTACTTATGTGACGCGGAGTCCTAGTACTCGTTTTGATATTGCAGTTTATAGTTTATGTTATAATAATTGCCATGCATGATATTATATAATGAAACACGAGATCCTATGAGATGTGGTATCCAATTTTATATTAGGCCGATCATAAACTAAAATACAAAGCAGCACAAGACTTTTGATAGTTAGCCCTTGTGTGGTTTTTTTTTTTAATTAAAGTCAACTTAAAAAAAAAATTGATATACATAATAATAATGTACTTTCTATAAGTAGCACAATTGTTAACACTTTTGATACTAAGTGTATATGTAGTGGGTGTTTTAAAGCTTCGTTATGGGGTGTTTTAGACTTCCATAGCATTGGGAACACCGCTCCCGCCGGCACTATGGAGGCGTTATGGCGCTGAGCTTTATCACCATGGCGAGAGTTCATTGCATTGTTAATTGTGATGGTGACCGTTGGAGCTTGGAGAACGTTGGAAGAAGACCGTTTCAAATAGTCATATTCTTTAAAAAAAAAAAAAAAACTTGTATATATATATATATACACACACATATCACAAATCATTTAACTTCTACACAAACAAATCACCACAATGTCGTCTTCTCCCTCTGAAGACTCGTTTACCGATCTTTATCAAAGGTTTTTTCATGACGATGGGGCGGAAGAGGAAGAAAGAAAGGACATTGAGAGGTGTTTTGGGGTTCTTCAACAACGATGACATTTTGTTAGAAATCCTCGTCGTGTATGAGAAAAAGAAAGAATTAGAATGGCGATGCATGCTTGTATCATAATGCATAATATGATACTTGAAGACGAAGGAAAAACGATATGCCAAAACTATTTTCCGGAATATGTTGTTCAAGGGACGCAAGCGACAATGGAGCAGAGAATAGAAAACAGTACCATGTTGCGTTCCAAGGATATACATACTGTGAAATCTATTACTTATGAAATTTTATCTTAATGTCTTCCCAGGAAATATTAAATATTTAAATATATTTCTAGCTAATAGTAACTTTACAATACTAATTATTATATATCGCTAATTTATTCAGTTTCAAGATGGCTAAACATGTATAAGAATGGTTTCGGGTATTCAAGCGGGTATCACTTGATAGTGGTGTGTACATGGTTCGGTTTTATGATAACACTGTAACCATAATCGTAATTGAAATGTTTTGATTTTTTAAAACCGTTTGGTTTCAATATTTTCAGTTTCTGCTTCTTCTTTTTTTCTTTTAAGTAATGATTTAGTTCGGCTTTTGGAACAAAATTAAGTAAGATTGAAAATTACTACTAAAGTATTTTTTATGTTTCTCTAAATTTTAAATTAAGAATTTATTTAATAATACTTGAAAACTATTTATTTTTATGCTAAACTATGTCATTTTTTGTAGGCAACTAGTGGTAGTGCCCGCACGTTGCCGCGGGTATTTAGAGGAGTAAATTGTGAGGTGCGGTTTGATATAATTAAATTTTATCGAACGTATAAATACATAATAAATATTTATTATATAAATTCGGGCTTCGGTGTTTCAAATGCCAATGTCTAGTCAATGAAACTAATTGGAAATGTATTATTACAAACAAGTCCTTACACGATTTTTTTTCCATTAATAACAATTGGAACAAAAACAAGATGTGCATTTTTGCAATGATTTACTGATCCATGCTGACTCAGCCAGTGGCGAAGCTTGGTTCTCGAACTGGTGGGAGCCGGACTCAATTTTTTTCGATCGGTAGTGGCCGGAAGATCAAATCGGTGGGGGCCGGATTAAACCCAGACTCAATTTACCTACTAAAATCGCAAAATTCTACCACTGCGACAAAAATCGGTAGGGGCCGAGACACCCTCTGGCCCCCAAGATGCTTTGCCCTGGAGTCAGCTAACCTTGCATAAGCCGTAGCTTGGCTGCGCATATCAGAGGAGGGTGAGGTAATTATAAACCTGAAGTGCAAATTACCCAATCCCTTAATGATTTTCATGACATATTTTGCATAGAAACTGAGTTTTAGGCTTTAAACCTTAGGGGCTGAGGTTGGCATTGATGGAATTGCCACTGGAAGTGCACCATCACCATGAGTATTATACAAATTTAGATAGTTAAACCATTGTGTGGAATGTTGTTGTTAGATGGTAAATCATTCCTTGCCATTCTCATTCCATATTGTGGGTATAAATACAAGAAACAATCCTTGGTAAATAAGGATACAATTAATTACATTAAGTGACAATAATACACACGCCATATTTGGGACGTGTAAAATGCGGACCTGCCCACGTTGAACTTGTTCTCGTACAAAATGGATGTCAAGTTCAATGTGTTTAGTTCGTTGATGTTGTACGGGATTGCCGGAAAGATAGATGGCACTTACGTTATCACAGTACACAAGAGTAGCTTTGGTAAGCGGCCGATGAAGGTCAAGAAGGAGGTTACGTAGCCAACATATTTCTGCCACAACATTTGCAACACCTCTGTATTCAGCTTCTGCACTGGAGCGGGATATGGTGGGTTGACGCTTTGAGGACCAGGAGATAAGGCAATCACCATAATAAACACAGTATCCACTGGTAGAGCGTCTAGTGTCCGGACAACCGCCCAATCTGCATCAGTGTATGCGAGTAGGCTCGGATTTTTCGTTGGACCGAGTGTGAGGCCAAGAGTCAAAGTGCCCTGAATGTAGCGGATGATGCGCTTGAGAGCATTCCAGTGGTCGGTTTTGGGTGAGTGCATGAACATGCAAAACCTGCTGTACCGCATAGCTAATGTCAGGTCTAGTGAAGGTCAGATACTGTAGGCCCCAGCTAGACTCCTATATAAAGTGGGATCCTCGAAGTCAGTGCCTGAGTTGGCACTAAGTTTGGAGTTAGTGTCCACTGGTGTTGCAACCGGCTTGCACGTAGTCATACCTGCACGTTCAATAATATCAGCGGCATAGTTCTGTTGAGACAAGAACATAGTGTCACCTGTGGCGCTTTACGTGAATGCCTAGAAAAAGGCTCAGGGTGCCTAAGTCTTTCATGGCGAATTCTTTGAAGATGAGAGTCATAAGATGCTCACGTAAAGCGGTAGATGAGGTGACGAGGAGAATGTCATCGACATAGAGAAGGAGGTAAGCCGTGTGACCGGCACTGTGGAGAATGAAAAGTGAAGCATCACAGCCACTCTGTGTGAACCCAATGGTGCGGACATAATCTGTGAATCTTTGGTACCAGGCACGTGGGGCCTGTTTGAGGCCGTAGAGAGACTTCTTGAGGCGACACACGTGGTTGGGGAATTGGTTGCTACGAAAGCCCATGGGTTGGTGCATATATACGGTCTCGTGAAGATTGCCATGTAAGAAGGCATTGGTGACATCCAGTTGGTGAACTGGCCATGAGTTTGCCAAAGCAATCGATAGTACTGTCCGAATCGTAGCGGCTTAACAACCGGGCTAAAAGTTTCACCACAATCTATACCCACCTGTTGAGAGCGACCATCACATACTAATCTCGCCTTGTATCTTTCAAGCGACCCATCAGACCTGTATTTATGTTTAAAAAACCACATGCTCCGGATGATATTCATGTGGGGATCTCGTGGAACCAACTCCCACGTGTCATTATTAATAAGAGCATGAAACTCGGTGGTCATGGCGTTTCGCCATTCCGGTATGGACAAGGCCAGGGTAGGTGTTTTGGGTAGGGGTTGGATAGTAGTGGTATGGAGGTTGAAGAGTTGTTTTGGTTTATGGATACCGTCCATAGCCCGAGTACGCATGGTGCGTGTCGGACCTTGGTTATGTGGGTCGGCTTGGTCAGGGTGCGGTTGTGTTTGGTCAGCAGGTATATGGGGTGAGTGGGCTGAGGTGGTGGTTGTAGATGGGTTTGGTGAAGTGGGCAGCGATTGTGGGTAAGTAGGAGGGAGTGGGCCCGTGTGGTGTTGGGCTGAGGAGTGTGAATGGGGTGAAGTGGGAGTGTGGTTATGGGCCGCAGGTGATGTGGGGTTGTGGGGTGTGGGCTTGCTGAGGAGTGTTTGGGAAGGAGACATTGGGCCAGTGGGATGGATGGATTTGGTCAGTGAGAAACTGGTAGGATTTTGTGGTGGGCGAGAGGTGTATTTGGGAATATGGAATGTGGACTCGTCAAAGATGACGTGACGAGAAATGGTGATTTGTTTGGTAGATAAGTTTAGGCATTTGTAACCTCGGTGCGAGGAGGGATAGCCAATGAAAACGCAAGGGTATGAGCGGTGTGTGAGTTTATTTATGGTGGAGGGTGGGAGGATGGGATAGCAAAGGCAACCGAACACCCGAAGGTGATCGTAGGTAGGGAGTTGGTGGTATAGGAGTTGTGTTGGAGTGTGGTACGAGTGAGTTTTGCTCGGGATTAGATTCATGAGGTAGGTAGCGGTTTCGAGGGCATGGTTCCAAAGGTTGTTGGGTAGGGATGATTGGGCGAGTAAGGTTCGGATGATGTTGTTAATGGAGCGGATTTTGCGTTTGGCTTTCCCGTTTTGAGGTGAGGTGTATGGACAAGATAGGCGGAAGAGGGTGCCTTGAGTGGAAAAGAAGTTGAGGAATGACGTGTTAACATATTCTTTTCCGTTATCACATTGAAACGTTTTAATTTTGCGGTTAAATTGGGTTTCAATCATTTTAACAAAAGTTGTGAAAATGGTGAAAACATTGGATTTATTTGAGATGGGGTATGTCCATAGAAAGTTGGTGTAGTCATCAAGAAATAGTACGTAATAACGGTGGCCTTCCGAGCTTAAAATCGGAGAGGTCCAAACATCACTATGTATTATATCAAATGGTTGCAAAGTATTATTACGGGAAGCATAAAAAGGAAGTCTGGTGCTTTTTTCCAAACACACAAGGTTCACACAAGTTTTTATTCAAAGACTTAAAAGAAATTAAATTGGAGTTTTTAAGAGACTGAAGTAACGCCGGGCCAGGGTGTCCAAGGCGTTGATGCCATAGGCTGGAAGACTGAGCAGCAACGGTGGAGGTGGAAAAACACTGGGCCTGGGTGGAGAAGGTGTAGAGATCACCGCTGCTGTCGCACCGAATGATTGGCATCCGGCTCTTGAAATCCTTCACAAGAAAACCAAGGGGTCAAATTCTACAGATACAGAATTATTTCTTGTGAATTGACGGACGGAAATTAATTTTCTAATAAGTTTTGGGGCATATAGGACGCGGTTTAGTTTAAAGGGTGGCAAGGGCGGTTTAAAGGTCTGAGGGCCATGTCCAAGTACCGGTATGGTGTTTCCATTTCCAACGATAATATTTTAATTCATGCTATTATTAATAATGTGACGAAAATTACCTGAGTTGGGATCCATGGAGATTGTAGCCCCCGAGTCCATGACACCATCGTTGTAATCTGGAGGATTTAAAGACATGGTATACAATGCTTGTTGGATGTCCTTGGTGAGTAGGTGGTGTGATGAGCTTGTGATGGACGAGGACCCAATAAACCTCGACCTTGACCCGTTTTCTGTTGAGTGTGCTGTGAGGAAGTCGGATAGGGGCACGGTGGTGGCTGCCAAGTGTACGCAGAAGGCCAGGGCTGAGAAGGTGAATACGAGGGCTGCCATGGGCTTGCTGGCCAGCCGTAGCCTGGTGGAGCAGACCATCCGGTTGGGTATGAAGGTCTGCGGCTGGAATAATTATTGTTGGAGCGGCCCCTGCCTCTGCCACGGGTACGAGCACGGCCACGCCCGCGGTCAGAAGGGGTGTCAGGAGCAGAGGTTGTTTTGGAGGCTGAGGCCGTGAGGGCCTGGGCAGCCACCTGAGCGGCTTCGAGGGCAGTCTCCGCCTTTTGGCCTTCAATCATGCATAACTGTGAGCGCGCCTCGTAGAAAGAAGGAAGTGGGTCGCGGGACTGCAGGATGGTTTTTATGCTTTCATACGCCTCGGGTAAACCAGCCAAGAGTTGCAAAACCAGTCGTTTGTTGTCGACGGGCACTCTACATTCGATAGTTGGTCTGCGATGGATTTAATCGCCTGACAATATGCCGACATATTAGGAAAGGCGGCAAGGCGAGTTGTGGAGAAATTTGTGGGTGAGGTGTAAGGCGCGGGCCGCTTTATTATCATTAAAGATGCCGGCTAACCGGGTCCAAAGTTCATAGGCAGAATTACCGGGTTCGATAAAAAAGTGTTGAGGAGGTCGTTTGAGACAGTGCTATATAGCCATTGGAGAACAATGGCGTCAAGCCTGTCCCATGTTTCAGCAGAAGGTGTGGAAGGGGCTGTCTTGGCTGCATCAGCGGCAGCAGGAGTGGGTGGTGGTTCAAGGGTCCGCGGGGAGAGGTGATCGATGACCTGGTAAGCCCTGCAATGGGTGCGAAAAAGCTCAGACCAGGTCGAGTATTGAAGGGATTCAACCTCCAAGGTTATAGGGATAAGGTTCTTTATGTTCGACACGGTTACAGCGGGGTGGATTTTTGGTTCCATGGTAAAAAAAAACAGAATGAGAATGGGTCAAGAAAAACTGCCGGCTTTCAGATGAAGAAGAAGACTGTCGCAGCAGTAGATGAAGAAGAAGAAAGACACGGCAGTAGGGTTGGGAGGGTTGGGAAGATATTAGGCTCTTGATACCATGTTAGATGGTAAATCATTCCTTGCCATTCTCATTCCATATTGTGGGTATAAATACAAGAAACAATCCTTGGTAAATAAGGATACAATTAATTACATTAAGTGACAATAATACACACGCCATATTTGTGGCAATAATTGTGGAGCGATGTATGCTATTAGTTGCCACCATTTTCTACCAGCTTTCTAGTTAACAGACCAGGTACACAAAGGAAATTGTTCGGATTTCATGACGTATGGCTTCAGGTTGAGCAATAGTATCTTGAAGTTCCCTGTGCACCTGAAGCAGGATGAAAATAAACTATTAGAAATAATTAAACAAACTATAATTGATCTTCACAGTCCGATACATCGTGCAGGTTCAACACTATTCAATAGGGAACTAATTAACTTATCAAACAATATAAACATAAAGTATTAACTTATCAAACAAAATGCTACGATTCTACAAACAGATCATACAAACTGATATGAATTTTTAACTAATCTATCCAGCAAATTTTCAATTTGCAATATTTTATTACAGAAATGTCACAAATTCATGACAATTGTAATAATTCCTTTTACAAACAAGGAAATTTATAATTGCAGAGACACCTGTTTAGCCTGAGACTGCTGCATAACATTATCAAACTAACCGCGAGCCATTTGAACATATCCGATTGACCGACCGGTTAATCTCCTAGCGACACGCGCTATCCGTGGGAAATCTTTAGGACCTAATGATAATCAACAAATAAAATCAATAACATAAATAAATCAAACCAATAAAGATAACCATCAACAAATAACTCATCATCTTAAAAAAAAAAAAAAAGAACTGAAATATTTGGTGAGGCGATGATGGCTTGGAGTTATCGGAATGTCGCCAGTATGAATGGAGATGGCCAACAAAACCTAGCAATAGCTAACAAAAAGAAAGTGGGTCAAACTATGGAGCTACTAAACGATTGATCATTTATTATTAAAGGAACTAACCAAATAGCTTATCAATGTGGTGACAGTGCTTCACGGTCTATTGTGACTCTGAACAAACAAACTACATGTGAATCGGACCGGTACATGCCAAATACTGAAAAATCACTAGTAGGAATGTCCGCGCGTTGCGGCGGGTGCTTTTATTTTGTTGTCTCAAAGTTATTCTTCAAGTTTGTGTGAAAGTATGGCATTTGTGGGTGATTCATTACAATACATCAAGTAGGAGACACCAACAAGTTGTAGTCGGGTGTAACTAATATATATGTTACGAAAATTTTAAACGGGTACATAACAATTATAACGAAGAATGAGAGACTAAATTAGTAACATTGATTTAAAGATCCAGTCAGGTTTATTCGCATGCTGGAAGATAGGTTTTGTCATAATGCTTGCACACCTTAATTATCTCAACAATATGCTTTGCCGTATTTGTCATCCGTAAAAAGTCAACAAAAGAATATCATAAGAGAGACTGTAAACATGAAAAACCAATGAAGATATCAAAGTAATTAGCTTCAAAGCTAACCTAAATAAAGTTAAAATGTATGACTAAAAGCCATCACCATAGGCTTTTTCCGAACAAAACTTAATAGCATAAAGCTTAATACCAACTACTACTATAGTACTATTCAAACCCACTTTATCATTCTAAAGATAAAAACCAAGGACCCACCTTACCTTATGATCTGGTGTCAAGGTTTCTTTGTGAACGGAAAATATATACTAAAAGATCCAAAGCAACACACATTTAGTTCAGAGTGACTCCAATAACCTAATTCGTTGAAATGGTTCAAGATGCTTCCCATCATGTGAGTTTACATTGTGAGTGTGGATGTTTCATTTGGTGGAACTAAGATACAAATATCATAGCATTAGAACTATTGCCTAATAGGGGCTGCACTATTAATGAAAGGGCATCAAAACTAAAAAATGTAAAAAAGAAAAAAAAGCATAATGATTATACAATAAAGTATACAAAATAAATATTTTTGGAAAAAGTAGTAGATATGAAAACAAATAAACACG
Organism: Ambrosia x helenae; assembly: GCA_030844895.1. Lineage (NCBI taxonomy): Eukaryota > Viridiplantae > Streptophyta > Magnoliopsida > Asterales > Asteraceae > Ambrosia > Ambrosia x helenae. The sequence continues at coordinate 921,228 of CM061233.1, forward strand.
TTACCTATTAATGGAATAATGGTGCTCCTCATGTACCCAGGACTTGTAACCGGCTTCAACATTAAAACATGTTACAAGATACAAAGAATGAATGATTGGTATTAGGAATGATGCGGTTACATAGAGTTGAGAATTTTGACATGTTTGCTTATAAGAGGGTTGATTCAGGCTATTTGTTTATCGCTAACGTACCAGCCTCGCAAAATCCAAAAATTTAGCTAAAAAGAAAACAAGTCAAATGGGTCGAGCAGGTAGAAGATGATGAGTGTATTTTCAAATCATAAAACCTCAAATCAATTATTCCAAAGCAAGAAATAGATAAGATTAAATAATCTAATAATTTGAGTAGGCGAGCAAAACATTCAACTTACGCAGATCGTGTGACAATGTGTTATATTCAAGTCTTTTTTCAGTCTCCTCGGCTGTATTCTTTTTTTTCCACGCATAAACTTGAAACACTCTCAAAAGATTCCACTAAACCACGATCCCTTTTCACATTTCATTGTGCTTACTATCTCTATATCCCTCTTTTGGTATACCATTGGTGGAAGATGTATTCACGAATCCATCAGCTACTGCTGCTTCATGCTCCACTTCCAAATTCATACCTGAAATATATGTATTATATATAATTAATATTATCAATTGCCAACAAAGTATATACAACAATAAATAATCATACGAAAAATTGATTTGAAACCTAGAAATATATGGAGGTGAACAAGCAAATGTAGGTAGCATAATGGAAATTGGTGACCATATAAAGCATTGAATTGATGGTTGCCCCTCGTCTCCTCTTCTAATTGGCAATAAAGGACTCAATGAAAATCATTGGTTTTATAAATTGGGTTTAATGAAATTTATGATGGGGGTTACATGTGGAGAGTGATAAAAAGTGCGTATTGCAGGCAAATACAATGGGCATTACATCTTGTACATAAGGGCATAAATGGAATAAAATGGTCAAAAATTACACATTTCTAAGAGCCCCTTCAACTCCCATCTTAAAATTATGTTGAAATTACTTTCTTACCCCTCTCTCCTCCTTAATAAGGTAATAGAGATATATAGACTAAATCATTTCAATAATAAATGAACATGTTAATGTTCTTATTACATAACTTAACATTTAAGAATGAAACTAATAATTCTTAAATCGATGTACAAGAAAACATTAAAATAAGGATTTTTTGAGTTATCTGGTTCGGTTCAGTTTTTTCGGCCTTCACAAAATGCAATGCCGAAACCGAACCATAAATATCGGTTCGGTTTTTTTTTGTGCGGCTGGGTTAAACCGTTTTTTTTAGTTTTAGTGCGGTATTTTCGGTTTCCTACTCAACTATTGGTAATTTTAGTGTTATTAACGTATTTTGGTGATATTTCGATTAACTTGTCGACTAAGTTAATCAAGTTAATTTTCAATGAGTTAGCAGACGCGGGAGTGCATGCTTGAGTGATATTAATAAGATTTGGTGTATATCGGTTTTATTTTGTAATTAATTTATAACTTAAATAGATATAATCATACATTTATAACTTTGGCCTGTTGTTATTTATTTAAGTATTTGGGCTTCTCATCAACATAAGATGGTTACAACTAGTTCGGCCTGTTACTTATTTGGGCTTGTGGTCAGAATGGCATTTGGGTTATGATATTTTAATCTAAATGAAAACCGATGGAAATTGGAAAGAGGGACGCAAACGAACGGTTACTTGGTCGAACAAGATACAGAATAAGGCTACGGTTACTTCTCAAATATTCATCAAATTCGTTCTTGAGTGTTCTACACATTTAATCATTAGTACTACCACCAAACATGGACGAAGCTTAGTTGGGCCAGATGGTGCCTCGCCCCTTGTCTTTTCGCTACGTAGTGTAACTTTATGTGTTTCCGCCGAAAAGTTTATACATATTGAACACCCCCCCCACCCCCAAAAAAAAAAATGTTTAAACTTCGCCACTGCCACCAAATAGTTAATCTGATAGTCAATACACGATTTGTCTAGAAATCCAAATTATTCTCTTTATCTTAATTTTCTGAATTCGTTTGAAATTCGTGAGAATCTCCCCAAATTACAACATCAGGCATGTCACTTAATATCATACCCGATCCAAACCCATTAACATTTTTATAATTAATCGGTCTCATACAAACATACACAAAGGAGAAAGGAATTGGTGACGTGTGAAAAGATTAGTTGTATGTTTGGCAAGGAACTTTTAAGAGCTTCAAGCTTTAAGTTTTTAAGAAAAAGCTCCTACTTGATATTGTTTAATTTTTTAAGTGTGACGCCGTGCCTTAAAAATAGTTAACTCTAGCTAGCTGCAGCCTTCATGTAAATGCGATGATAAATAATGATACTAATAATAATAATATTATTATTATTATTATACCGTGAGACTAGCAACGTAGATCCGACGGAGTTTCAGGATTTTGCTTACTTTAGTCGTCCCATTCACGTGCAGGTGCTCACTCCTTCCATTCCTTTTCTTCTTTAAACATGGGTCCGCTTATCAAGGAACAATAAGACAGTTATAAATTCTTTTATAGTTACCATATTATATTCTACTTTGACCAAACTTTATTATTGATTTTTTTGCCAAACTAGTGGTATAGTATCCAATTTTTTGTACATTTGTACTCTTTGCAAAATTAATGTGAGTTCAAATACTTATAAGTTAAAGTTAAAGATTAGATGATAAGTCAATAAAATTGTTGTTCAAGACTATTTTTTTTTATCAAAGATGTAATAGCTTTATGAATAAAATACATTCATATTAGGAAATTAAATTGGGCAGGTCGAGATTTTAAAAAACTGAATTTTTTTTTTGAAAGGACAACAAAGTCGTCACGGGCTTCCGTAAGAATCTCTTTATGACGAATTCAGGATACCCATAGAGCACCCGGTCCTCCAAGTCCACCAATCCAGGGAAAACCTAATCACCCACCGCTCGAGGCCACGACAGTGAATAATCGGTAAAACTTGATATCCTTCAAGGCTCGAACTTGTGACTATTAGGCCCCAAGTCAAATCACAAATTCAAGCATTTTTACATAGAAACAAAAATAATTTTAAACTCCATTTAGGGATCGAAAATCATCAAGTCTAATATTAGTTTTACACATTAACACACAAACCCCCCCCCCCCCCCCCCCCCCCTGTTGACAAAAAGAAAGCAAGTTGGCAAAGTTTATAAAGATAAGAAAGAGAAGGAATTGAAAGGAGTGTGTCTGGCCAAAGGAATAGAAGAAACAACATCAAATGATGATAGTTTAAGGTATAATATTGGCTAACTTTTCTTCTACTACGTACACATACATTTACAATGTTAATTTAACGATGATATCATGATAAGTGAGTCAACTCGGACATGCATGCATGCATAAAGTTATATATCGGAATAAAAATGAATGAATCTTTTTGTTGTAGAAATCTGAAGGTAAGTTATATATAAGGAGAAGAAGATGATGACGGCGGCCGAAAACGGTGAGCTATCGGTTCCACCAGGGTTCAGGTTCCACCCAACGGATGAGGAGTTGCTCTACTATTACTTGCGGAAGAAGGTTTCCTATGAGCCCATTGACCTTGATGTTATTAGAGAAGTTGATCTTAACAAGCTCGAGCCATGGGACCTAAAAGGTTATTTACCCCCACCCTAATTTTAATTAATTTATGTACGAACAAGCACTACTAGAAAAAACACCAGTTTTCTACGCAAGTTTAGTTGGAATTTGATAGAAAACAGCTTTGTTCAATCTTTTGTTTGAGTTTCTAAGGTTTTCACTTAGTGATGTTGATATTTGATCGCTATTTCATATTTTTTTTAGTTAATTGCCAATTTAGTCCCTGAGTTTTGTAAAAAATTGTCACTTTCATTCAAATCTTTTTTTTTGTAAATTTAGTCCCTGCAGTTTTATTTTTTTTTGTCATTTTAGACGTCTCTGAGGTTTGTCAAAAATTGTCACTTCCATCAAAATCTTGTTAGTCCACAGGGACTAAAATGACAAAAAAATGAAACCACATGAACTAATTGACAAAAAAAATTTGGATAAAAGTGACAATTTTTGACAAACCTCAGGGACTAAATTAGCATTTAACTCTTATTTTTTACTA
>CM061233.1:925443-1023475 GCA_030844895.1 Ambrosia x helenae
GTTTTAGTGATTAATCATCCGCCTTCATTACTATGTGTTTTATGTTCATATTCGAGGGTTATATAACATAGTGGTGAACCGGTGATAAAACACAGTGGGTGTGCTGTAATTTTTTTTTGTTTATTGTAAAAAAAAACACAATACGAAAAATTGGTTTTTTAGGTTTCTTTCAAAAGACAGTGGGTGTGCTGTAAAAAAAAATTTGTTTGTTTATAAAAAACACAATACTATGATTGTTTTGTTTATGAAAAAAAACACAAATTATCTATTTAGTGATATGGGTATTTGGTCATATAACACAGTAGATGTATGTTGGTTACAAAACACAATTTGAATACAAAACACATTTTTTGACCAGCAGTATGTGTTTCGTGTTGGGTGTTTCAAAATTTTGTCTATTTTGTTATTCAATTAAATGTGTTTTACTACAATCATTCCATAATAAGAAAAAATACACATTATAGAAAGTAGTATGTGTTTTTAAAACACATGTGTCTACTGGATTATCACAAACAATACAATCGAATTATAGAATGTAGTATGTCTATTTTCGGAAGAAAATTTGAAAAAAAATTATCCTACAATCATTCCATAATTAAAAAAATACACATTCGTTGATATAAAAGAAGTTGATAGAAAATTTCAAAATTAATATCCCTATAATTACTCCTAAATTAAAAAAAATATTTAAATTTTATAAGATAATTATTTGGGTATTATTTACTTTTTTTCATTTACCTTGGTGCCACGTGTCACTATGAGATTCCTTCTTACCTTTCTCACAATATAAACCTTTTGTACCGAAACCCTTATATATATATATAGGGTTGGGTTATTTTGAGAACACCTCCAGTTGTTGCGAGAACAATGAAACCATTATAGACCATTGATCTTGTGAAATCAATGGTTGAGATCAAAAGTTTGTCTATTTTGTCTTTACTTGCAAGTTAAATTAGTATTATGAATATTTTAATTAAGTAAAGTACAATTAGGGGTATTAGGGTAAATCACCATGTGAGAGAAAATATAACTAATATTATATTAAATGAATTATTTATTCAATAATTAACAAAATCAGATTTTTTAAACTATATTTTATTTTTTAATCATATTTTTTACTATATTTTATTTTTTAAATCCTTTAATTTTTTACAACAAATAATAACATAGATCTGACGAAACTAATTTACACTGGTGTAATATTTACACCAGTGTAATTCTACCGTGATTAACACTGGTGTAATTATTTACACCGGTGTAATTTTACCATACACAACCTACTACACAAAAAACACTAGTGTAAAACGAAGTCAAAAACATCTATACATTCGTATTACACCAATGTAAAACTACCATAACAAATCAAACATCCATACATTGTGTAAAAAATACATTGTACCATCCAGTGTAACCACATAAATCAAAAGGTTTTTACACTAATGTTTTATCTACCTTACAAAAAATACATTACACCACTCCAAAAAAAAAATACATAAATCAAAAGGTTTTTACACTATTGTTTTTATCTACCTTACAAAAAAAAAAAAAAAAAACCTTCATCTGCAAAAAAAAAACTTCATCATCAACAAACACATCATCATCTTCAACAAAAAATAATAATAATAATAATAATAAATAATAACAATAAATAAATAAAAAAACCTGTTTGAAGCATCACCACCAACAACCATCGCCTCCACCACCACCATTACCATCTTCGAAGCATCACCATCCCACCACCATCTGCATCACCGAACCACCATCTGCATCACCGAACCACCATCCACACCACCATCACCATCGCCAACAAATCCACAGTCCCCCCTCCACCGTCTTCATCTATACCACCACCATCCATATCCACACACCACCCCCATACCACCACCATCCATATCCCACACCACCGCCCCCCATACCACCACAATCCATTTTTTTCAGATCCACCATCACCATCAACATCAACGAAACACCATTCAGATCCACCCCCCATCATCGAATATACCGTCATCTTCAAAGAACCCCATCTTTCAGATCCCACCACCATCACCATCAACAAAACGCCATTTCAGATATACCCCCACCCCCATCACCGAACCATCATATCTGTTAAAAAAAAAAACCATGACAAAAATATTAATAATAATAAGAAAAAAAACTAATAATAATAATAATAATAATAATAATAAATAATAATAATAATAAAAAACAACAATAATAATAACATACCTGTTCACCGCCCCCCCATACCACCACCATTCAGATCTGTTCACCGCCCGACCACCGAACCGCCGCCCAAGAACCACCATCGGACCCCCAACCATCTCCCTCCAACCCCTACCTCCACAGCCACGAACCACCGCCCCATACCACCACCATTCAGATCCCAACACCACCATCATCATCTATAGAGAGAGAGAGAGAGAGAGACGTGTGAGGAAGAGAGAGAGAGTCGTGTGAGAGAAGAGAGAGAGGAGTGTGTGAGAGAGAGAAGACAGAGAGAGTAATGTGTGTGTGAGTGTGTTTTTTGAAAAAAAAAAGGAATATAAAGCTGTTGAGTGGGGGTGGGGTGGGGTTAGGGTGGGGTTTAAATTACTATGATACCCTTTAATAATATAATGGTAATAGGTATATGTGTCATCATATTATTGGTTTAGAGTGGTTCTCAAGTTCTCACAACTGGAGGGGGTTCTCAAATGAACCCAATCCTATATATATATATATATATATACTAGCTTTTATCCCGGGAGTGTCCCGGGTTGAAATATCTAATATAACATAATAAAATATCTAACATGACAACATAATTAATGATTTGCCAATACATGATTAATGAATAATAATAATATTATTATTATTTATTTTTAAAACAAATTTCTGCCATAAGTTATCATATTCAAATATAAAAAAAGAAATCTCTGCCTATGAAGTTATGTTTATCGTTTGTGATTTATTAGTAGAGTAAACTATATTTGAAAACAAAACCCCACAAAAATAGTTGTTCTTTTCTCCGTTTTTTATATAGTACTATGGTACTCGTTGGAAAGATAATAAAAACGCTCGTTAATTTGGTGTAATTTTTTTCTTTAAAAAATCTCGTATATAAAAGATATTAACGTTTAAAGGTTATGGGAGGAAACATTAGAGAGAAAATTTAATTTTGTTTTTAAATTCTTATCTTTTCCTAAAATAATTATAATATATATAGATTTATTAAAAAAACTCAAAAATTAAAAAATCCTACATGATGACATGTGGCACATTCAAGGAGGGGTTGAGGCCTCCATTGAATGCCACATCATCAAAGTTCAATTCTTTTATTATAAGTTATAGATTATAGATTTTATATATATATATATATATATATATATTCATATTTTCGTTATAGAGTTTAGCTATTTTATATTAATTTTATAAATAATACATACTATTATATAAAGTATATATTTTTACATTAAATAAAATTACATGAATAAAATGCCGTTTTAGGCTTGTCATCCGGTTCTAGCTTGATAAGTGAAGCTCGGGTTCCGATCTTACCAAACAAACTTAGTTTTAGGCTTGAGCTCATTTTAAGCTTGACTCATTTTGAGTTTTTTTTTTCAATCCGATTTTAAGTAACTCACAAGTAGCTCGACTCGTTTACACATCTAGAAAATTTTTACAGTTGATGAAAAATTTTACATACTTGGTGAAATTTTTTAATTTCCCACAAAAACTAGTAGCATGTTTGGGATCGAGTTTAGAAACACTTGTTTTTATGGATATATATATTTTGTAAATGTATTAACCTAGGAAAAAGTTATAGTCGTATAAAATTGTCAGGGTGGTTGGTTTATAATAAATGGGCTAAATGTAGCTACTAACTAATTATTTAGAATTTGGTTAAAGATAAGCGAATTAAAGTGTAATTAGGTTAAGAGGATTAAAGTGTAATTAAAGTTTGAAAAACTAATTTACCCTCCGTTTAGTTTAGGGTGATAAGGTATGCCTTAAACTAAAAAAACTATTCTTATATAACATAGTACAGTATGAACTTCTCAAGAATACAATTCACCATAAGAATCACTATCTTATGATTAAAAATGAGGTCTTCGGGTTAAAAATATAAATCAAGATTGAGGCTTCGAGGCTGAAGCTAGTATAAAAAGAAACAAAAATTGGTGGGCTTCTGTGTTTACCTAAACAACAAAGGAATAAAAACAGAGTTGTGGATTACAAAATTAGGCTTCATTTGGGCTTGAAGAAAAAAAGGCTCAACGCTAAATTGAGAGTGCGTTGAAGACTTAAAGTGGGCTAATAATGGTAAAATTTGGGCTTTTAGGAGGGCACTAGAGCAGTAGAGCCAGAGGTGCATAAAAAAGTACTCGTTATCGGACCCGAGAAAAAAACCGAAACCAGCTATTCTTGTTGTATTTTAAACCCGTAGTTGAACCAACCCAACTTATAAGGTATGGATAGGGTATACAATTTTAGCTTAATACCCGTAAATGAAACTGTACCCACTTTATATTGAAAATGTCCGGAATCGGTTATACCCTATACCCGATATAAGTTTTATTTGATACCAGATATGATGCCTAAGTTTTTAGAGTACAGTTTTTATGTATACTTCACAACTTTTATATTTAAGTTTTTTAAAAATGCATGGTATAATGCAAATACTTTGTACTTAACTATAACCAGATTTTAAGTCTTTGCGGTTGTGCTTCAAAACCCTTATATGAATATGGTTGTTTATGTAATCTTCCAACTTGGTAATCAACATAGACTATACTTATGACTTTTAAACATGAACCTTAGGGGCGATCATCTTTTAATTCTTGTTTACAACTTGACTGATTGCAGTTTTCATTAGTTTTGACCACACACGCTCCTCATAGACTTGATATCTTACTTATCTTTTCTACACATGTTGATTAGGTTTTTGCGTGACTTGAACTACAGCCATCTCTATCAGATCCAAGAAATAAATGAATTTTAATATCTTCAAAAATCTTTGAAATGGAAAGCATAATTTTATCGAACACCGTGACATTGCGAGCTTTCGACTGTAACCAAAACAAAAATGTAATACATATCTCGTGATATGTTTATAACTAGTAAGTTCCAACGTGCGATGCTCGGGAAAAATATAAACTTTATAATTAAAAGCAGCTATATATAACAACATTAGATTAAATTACACATATGACGCACGTGTAATTAAAAGAAAAAAGATAATAAATAATGTCTTGATATGTTTAAAATGATATAGACACATGTTTTACATTGATTGAGAAGCAGAATAAAGAATACCAATATTAGTAGTGATGTTTCGTATGTATAGGTTCTTGTGTTCTGGTACTGGTACTCGATATAGAGTGCGATACAAAAAAAAACTTATTTTAAATACAACCTTGCTTTCAATACACTTTATGTTGAAACGGTCAAGGAAAAAAGGTAAATAATTGATCTAATAATACCAATATCGGTATCAATGTTGTTTTGCTGGTAGTGGTTCGGTTCATTATATTACTGACACTAGTATAGTTTAAGATTAAAAAAAACAATTCTTTAAATTGTAACTTTGTTTTAAACAAAAGTTATATTGGGGTGCTGAAGAAAATGTAAACAAAATTATGTGTTTAGTTTTTCTAATCAACGAACGAAAATTGCTAAAGGACAATAGAATTATTAAGTTTAAATAAGCTAAAGGTATTTTTTTTTTACAATGTTATTCTAAATTACAATCATTGCTTAGAGTGCCCGTAGTGGGGCTCCATATTGAACAAAAAAAAAATAGCGTCCCCCAACACCAAAACAGGGGGGCTCTATTTTACCAAAATCAAGTTGGGCTTTATCATTATAACGCGGATACAAACTCCCCCCACCAATCAAATTCAGCCACGTCATACTCTCTCTCTCTCTTATTTTTTATTATTTTTTTATTTTAAAAGATATAATAAAATATTAAAAGGGGCTTTATAAATAAAGCCCCACCACTACACCCCTTTTCCACTTTATCTCTCCATGCTGACTCAGCAGCCACATGGACCAATCAGAAAGGGGGCCCCCACTACGCATGGTCTTAGATTTGAATATAAAACCACCCTCTGAGAAGATTTGTACTTTTGTAGAAGGTATAATTATTTAAAACTGCATTTCTTTTTCAATCTGAAATAGTGAGATGCTTTGAATTTGGATATCATTTGAATCCTGAAATATGTTAACTATTAATAGCTATAGGCAGTGATAATATAAGTAAAAACGAGCTTTGTTTTAGCATGGAAAACGTTACAGTGAAGTTAATATTTGCAGCCACAACGTTCTTACTATTCTGAGTCTAATCAACGTTAACCGAACTAGAAGATGCATGCATTTCTTGACCATATCTTATGAATTTATTTTGCGGGTACTTAACGAACTTGACATCTATCAAATGGTACCGTCGCAATACAAGGTCAAATACCCCTTGTACTAGGAAACATCATATAAGAGAAAGATTGTCATGTTAAATAAACGAGTTAAGCATAAACTTTATTCAGTATCATGTTAGCGCTAGTTGACATGATTGGCATGATACGAGAGGATAATAGGACGCTCAAGAAAACGATAAGAGTAAGATTCGTCATCATTTAACCAAGAGTGGAAGGAATTGGACCACAAAGCTGACCCCCTCGAAACTCCCACAATCTTCCCTGCTTACACGTGGATTCATATGTGTCACCCCTTCTCTCTCACTCCTTTATTTCTTTCATACTTCTTTCATTTCATAACATCATCTTCCTTCTTCCTATCTATGTAATTTTCTTAATTCTTCTTCTTCAAAATTTGACAAAACAGGTACACATATTTCACCTTATATAATCTACCATCTTCTTCTGTTCTTCAATCTTTATAACAATTAAAAACCGTTACTTCTTGATTTGAGGTACCCTTATGTCCGATTTTTGTCCCACTTCAAGAACCCTCATTTTTCTCTTTCGTATCGTACTTTATAACCATATTTATACGTACCCAAGTGATCAAGTTTCGAAATTTATTATTATTATTATTATATTTTTTTAAACCCTAATATTGTGCAGGGTGAATAACAAGTATGAAAGGTGGTGAAGTGGTGGTAGGTAGGGGAATGAGTGATTGGAGTGAGATTCCAATGGAGCTTTTGTTGCGAATTGTGTCTTTGTTGGATGATCGGACGGTTGTAGTTGCTTCTTCTGTTTGTTGTGGATGGAGAGATGCTATTTGTTGTGGACTTACTCGTATTTCTTTTTCATGGTATTATTTATTTAATCCCTTCTTAGTTCTTACTATAATCTGTACAATTGTGTGTTTTTAATTAATGATTATATATGATTTTTTTTGTATATATTTTTTACTTGTTTCTGAGTGAGTAAATGGAGAAGAGACTGAGAGATTTCTGGTTGATTTGGATATTATTTTATTTTATTTTATTTGTTGTTCCCTGCATTGTTTGGAATATGACAAGCAAGACATGTTAGGCTAATGGGCTAACACGGTGAATATCTGATATGGGTCGAAATGGGCGGGGTTAGAAACAGTAGATATCGAGGATGGGTCAAAAACTCAAAATAGGCTGGGTTAAATCTGTGAATATTTGAGCTGGGTTAGATACTTCAGATGGGTCAAAACAGGTTGGGTCAGAAGCTGTAGACTTTCTGGGTCGAAACTTCTAATATGGGTCGAAACGGGTCGAGTTAGAAACTGTAGATTTCTAGGATGGGTCAAAACGGGTTGGGTTAGTAGCTATAGACTTCCAGGTCAAAACCTTCTATGATGGGTCAAAACAGGTTGGGTTAGAAGCTATAGACTTCCAGGTCAAAGCCTTCTATGATGGGTCAAAACTGGCCGAGTTAGAAACCATACATTTCTAGGATGGGTCAAAACGGGTTGGTTTAGAAGCTATAGATTCCTAGGTCCAAACCTTTAGGATGGGGCAAAACGGGTCGAGTTAGAAATTGTAGATTTCTAGGACGGGTCAAAACAGAGTTAGAAACTGTAGATTTTTAACATTATATTTTTTTGGTTGTCTCCTAAGTATCCTTAATTAGTACCATAACCGTGTTATAAAACTAGAGCTAGTGAGTCATAACTTTTCTTATCTTGAATTAGTAGTATTTTTATTAGATCCCTATTTTAATTTTATATGTTTATAGCTGCACTTTATAGACTTTATTTTATTTTTGTAGATTTGTTTGATATTTGCTGTGTCTTTTTCCTTCATGTCATGTTCTTCTTTAGAATTTTCCTATCCTATGATATGCACAAGACAAATAGATGGAAAATTTTGTCTATGTTGCGCAGATTGTTGTTCAATTCGGTAATAATAGAGACAGTTGGATAATTAAATAAAATTTCTTTTGTCCTAATTATGACCGGTTAGTGTCTTATTATCAAACATCCTTGTCATACAAACCAAACTTAAAAAAAGAAGGTAGTTTTAACTTTTAATTGAATATCTTTCGTCTTCTCTTCTAATATCCTTTCAAAGTAAACTTAAGTATTTTAATAAATATTTTTCATTTAGTGTTCTTTTTTCTTTAAACTCACTCATGCTCTAAACCTAATCCTAATTCAACACCACTGTCCTCTATATGGCCACCACTCGAAATACGGTGCTAATATATGACTATAACACTTCCTTTAATCTAATTTAGCTTTTTAGTCTCGAAATAGAACAATGCAAAAACATTATAGATGTAATAGAATTCCGGTACTTGTGTGTTCGTTTTCATTAATATTTCAGTTTTTTGTAGGTGTAAAAAACAACATGAATGACTTGGTGCGTTCTCTGGCTCCAAGCTTAGAAATTTAAGGGTTTAGTTCTTCGCCAAGATAAACCACAGTTATTTGATAATGTGGTTGAAACCATTGCAAATAGTTGTCATGATCTAGAAGATCTTGACCTCAGCAAGAGCTTTAAACTTAGTGATCGGTCTTTATATGCTTTGGCACACGGTTGTCAAAAGCTTATTAAGCTCAATATCAGTGGTTGCTCTTCGTTTAGTGACAGCGCGCTTGCATATTTAAGTAGTTGCTGCAGAGAATTGAAAATCTTGAATCTTTGTGGATGTGTGAAAGCTGCATCTGATAAGGCGTTGAAGGTATACAATAATCAAAATTATGTTATCCATTTGGGTCGTCCTTTTGGTATGTTAATAGGGACGGCAATTTCAAGCCATTTACTTCTCCGAATGGGTCGGTTTGGGTTATGTTTTATCGGGTAAAACGAGTACAACAAAAAATCTTGCAAAATAGAAAATGGGTTGATGGGTTGAAAGTTGCTTGATTGTATTTTTTGTATGTACTCTTTTTTCTAACAACCCAACCTACAAAAATACAATATTCTTATGCATAAAACCTACAAAAATCAGTTTATTGCCAAAATAAACTATTAGTGAGTGAACACAATTTTTATCATCGTATTGAACATATACTGTTCATTTATAAAAACATAAACTTTTGGACAAAAATGTCTTGTCAAAAACTTACGTGTTTTGACGCGTTACACAACCTTGCTTTAACCCACCTGATGATTTGAGCTGATAACCGACGCTCAACTATGTGTGCAGGCAATCGGATACAACTGTGGTCAACTTCAATCATTGAACCTAGGATGGTGCGAGGAAGTTGGTGATGCTGGAGTAACGAGTTTAGCATATGGCTGTCACGATCTGCGTGCACTCGACTTATGTGGTTGTGTTCTTATCACAGGTAAAACTGTTGCAACTGAAATATACGTTATTTGAGATTCATAATTCCGACGATTAATTGTATGCAGATGAGAGTGTGATAGCCCTAGCAAACAATTGTCTGCATCTAAGATCTCTGGATCTCTACTACTGTCGAAACATCACGGACCGAGCCATGTACGCGTTGGCGCATATTCGAGTGCAAAACAAACACCAAATGTGGGATGGGGACAAAAGTGAGGATGAAGACGGGCTCATGAGTCTCAATATCAGTCAATGCACCGCTCTAACACCACCAGCGGTTCAGGCTTTATGCGATTCGTTTCCAGCACTTCATACGTGCCGGGTAGGCATTCACTTATCATAAGTGGTTGTTTAAATCTAACTTCGGTTCGTTGCGCGTGTTGTTTCCAAGCACATCGTGAGGTTAACACACTTACTCATCATGCTTATTGAGAATCGGTGGCGGTTAAGTGGTTCAATGGGTTAGGTTCTTGCTGTTTTCAGTTATGTAACATTGTACATATGTTGGATTTTCTAGTTTTCAATGTTTTTGGACATTCAAATGAGAAGTGTGTGAACTCTTAATGGATCTTAAGTTACCAACATAACTATGAAACAATTTTCTTTTTTTTCTTTTCTTAAAAAAAGTATAAATCAAAACAATTTCATATGTTCAGTTATATTATATATCAATGTTGTATAAAGAACATTACATAGAGTTAACACACAATATTCATTTAAATAAACCGAATTTACCTCTAATATCCCGGATATTTGCATCCTTAATTTCATCTGTTGCTCTTGTAAACAATTTCGTCGTCGTCATCATCCACATCATATGCCGGATTACATAAGCATCTGAATAACCTACCAATTCCCTGTTATACCAATTCACCAAAGGGGCAATCATAAGTATCTCATACCTAATCCATGATTTTCAAGATTATGAAAAGAGCAAACCTGTGTGATCAAAGGGGCTCGATAACTGAGTGTTCTTGGTGAATCTTCATCGTCGCTACTATCAGAACTGCTTGTATCATCATGAGTATCTGAAGCAACTTTCTTCTTTGATGTTCCAACACTTTGTGATTGTTTTTCTCTCTAAAGCCAAATACAAATACAATCTTTATAAAATCATGTTCTAAAATATCATATTTTAAAGGGTGTTTGGCATTGCTTATCAAAAACGCTTTTCTGCTTATTGTCTTATATTCACAATAAGTAGTGCGGATAAGCAGTTCCAAACATTCGCTAAAGTCTTCACTACTATATCAAAACACAATAAGTAGATAATTTGTTTGATTAAGCAATCCCGAACACAACCTCAATCATTAAGACAAATTTAGAAAACTCACCTGGAATATTTTTCCTAAAAGTTTTAGAGCAACCGCACGAGCTTTAAGTTCTTCCTTCTTGGCACTATTTTCATGGAGCACCTGCAAAATAAATCATAACCTCCACAAATCATAATCTAACCTTTACAACCGAAAAACATAATATGTGTTGCTAAGTCTCTAAACTTTTATTGTGACTAATACATGTGGGTCAAACTTATATACTTTGGTTGATTCTAGACACAAACTACAATAACTCAATGAGTCACCAAAAAAAAAACTAAGGGACTTAACCGCATTTATGTTAGTGGTTAGGATATTTCTGTCGATAGCCGAATAGTTTATAACAAATTTCACTAACCATTTGACAAACATGTAAAAGGGTAACTTCGATATCAACTACATTCAGTTTCCAGAGTGAGCTCATGAGTGTATCCTTGCTAGATTTTAAATGTGATTCAACGTCGTTTGTAGGCGCGCTTCCATCCATTTTGAACTGGCGACTTGCATCTTCTTGAAGTTGCAGCAATTGAAAAGCCCCTAGAATAATTTCTCACCAAAACAAGATATATAGTAATTTGATAATTAATAAATGTACATATTGGCCATTTTTAGTATAATTTTTGTGGGACATAAAAATTTGACAAAAGTTAGCTTCTAGTTACCCTTTGCAGCAGTAATTTGTGATTTCCAGAAATGCCCTTTGGTTCGAACCCACTCGGCCATAAATGGTACCCCAAGGTAAATTGCTTTCTTTCCAAGCTCTTGTGCAGCTTGTCTTTCGTATATGTATCCGATAGTATGCAACATATTTGCTCCAAAAGCTGTTAGAATTACAGTTGAAAATGGTCATATATTCTCTGGGGTACATACCTTTAAAGATGAAGTACCTGCTTGTGTAAGTCGTTCCGCCTCTGATTCAGCACGGTGTAAAAATCCTTCTTTATCGCCTCGAACATATTGGTGAATAAAATTTTTCAAAGTTCTAGCCAATTTTTCTTCCCTTTCTCTCTGAATATTCTACATTAAATATATTTAAAAATAATTTAGATGAAACAGAAAAAAAAAATAAAAAAAAAATCATTTAATGGTACTTCTCAAATCCTTTAAAAATTCATAACATATTACTTGCCTTCAATCTTTCATGCAATATTTCAGGAGTGTCATTTTCACCAACTAATTCTGCAGAAGCCATTGTTGCAACAGCTAGGTGTCCAATGTAGTCTTCAAATAACTCACTTCCAAAAAGAAAAGCGAAAACAGCAGTCGAATCCAGCATAGTTTCCCTGCGAAATGATGAACAAAATATAAGAATATTCATATATTTTGTACATAATCAGATAATATTATTAATCATAGATTCATATGACAGTGGCGGATGTTGACATTAATTTCAGTAGTAACGTTTTCCATTTTTTTCATTTTAGTAGTAACGTTTTCCAAATATCGTAAAAAAAAAAAAAATATTTCCACTACGCGCGTGAATTTGAGTAGCAACGGACGCGGACCTAGCTTGTCATATGATGTTTGTGGTACACTAATTGAAACAATGAGATAATTATAAGTTCACTAGAAAATGTTCAAGCTTCAAACGCGGCAACGTGCGTGTAAAGCTCATTCTTACTTTGAAATGGATCCCTTTCCATTCCTATCATATGCATCTCTCTTCACAGGATCACTCAAAACTTGATAAGCTTCACCAAGCACCTGCTTATAGTGATTTCACAGATTCAATAACCGTAATCATATTTAACAAATCACAATCTTTAAAACCATCAAGAAACACAAATACCACTCAAAACACTTGCCTGAAACCTCTCTGCAGCTTGAGGATCATTTGGATTTTTATCAGGATGAACTTGACGCGCCTGTTTCACAAACAACTTAATAGTTAGTAGCAGCGTTTTCGTCGTATTTCCCCCAAACATGTCAAAACTAATTTAAAAGTAAAAGGGCCATATGGGTCAAAAGTTGCACAAGGTGTGCATCTATATGAAACAGATATAAAACATCTGATCTGATCTAAACAGCAACATCAAAACAATGAAAAAACTTAATGGGCTTTTAATAATAAAGATCAACGACTCAACGCACACCTTTAAATAGTAAGCTTTCCGAATATGATCATCAGATACAAGTGGGCTAACACCAAGAATATCATAATACTCAATTTCTTTCACCATTACAATAATCTTGAGACACAGACACTCTTCAGATCACCCGAAAAGATCGGTCCCTGAATTCGAGGGGACAGAAATCAGAAATCACAGAATAGAATGTGTGGAAAGTTAAGAGAGAGAGAGAGAGAGAGTTCTGAAATATGAATAAAGAAAGATGAAAAGGTAAAGAGTGTTTTTTTTTGTGTGACCTGTGAAAGCTTTTTAGCGGGAGAAAAACAGTATAATAACGGTTAAGATGTGGTGCTAATGATGTTTGCAACTACTTTTTAAAATGGCCATCACTTGCTTTATGCAAATGGTGGGTTATGTTTGTTTGTACCAATGGCCCATCTGAAGTGGACTGGTCATAAGAAGAAGTGCCACCATGGTCCATGGGTTGGGCTTACTCATGTTTTTATAAAAAGAAATTAAATTAGTTAGTATATTAATATTATTATTATAACAAAAGTAATATTAATTAAAACACTAAGTAGGGTTCGTTCCACAGGAATGAAATGGAATTCGGATGGAATTGGAATGTGTGTTCGACTTCTTATGTTGTTCGTACAACAAAAGAAGAAATTGTAATTGAACAACAACATATGGAAGGGACTCCACATTTCAATTCCATCGAGATTTCATTCTATTTTATGAAACGAACACATCAAAATTCCAAATCATGTTATGGTTCTCGCGTGAATTCCAATTCCTTTGCAATCCGTGAAACAAACGCTAAACAGGTTATACAAAATACAACTTGTGCTAACTTTTTTTTTATTATTATTTCATGTAAATAACTATTTATAGTAGGCAGGTAGTTTTTTGTGTTAATGCAAGGTAAGGATGCCTACATCAAGTTAAGAATGCGTACATCATGCCTAAGTTAACATGACACCCTAAACCTTATGCACCGAGTTTGCCATTTGCATGATAATCTGTGGGGTTAGAGGCGAAGGATTTAAAGGGTCAGGGGCGGCCCTGCCCCCCCTGTTTTTTGGTTTAGTAGTGGAAATTTGCGATTTTCGTAGGTAAATTGAGCCCGGCCCGCTGATTTAAGAACCAAGCTTCGCCCCTGTGTGGGGTGGTGGTAACTCTCATTCAGACTAATGAGGTCCACCATAATCTAACTCGAATCATGTACAACTGTCGCAACAAGTACGGCTCGTTATTGAATCAGTTGTACTTGGAGTGTAATGGGAAGAAATATCTAGGTACCGTAAGTTCTTTAGACCATATTTTATTTCGTCTTTTGTTAATCGGTATTATGAAAAGCCACACCGAGGGTGGCATTTTGATCCGTTTGTGTTTAGTGGATTAATGACTTACCTTTGAATCCTTTGCATAAATGGTAGAGATATGGTTTTAGAAAGCGTGATTGGTAGCCATTGGAGAAAAAAACTAAAAATGGTGATCCCTCACTTTGGTTCAGCGATATCAAGCTTATGATTCTTGCCAATCATTTGTAGTTGTACGTGTGTAAGTCTTTGTCCCCTGATGTCGCTGAACCAAAGTGAGGGATCACTATGTGTAAGTCTTTGTCCCCTGATGTCGCTGAACAAAGTGAGGGATCACTGTACGTGTGTAAGTCTTTGTCCCCTGATGTCGCTGGACCAAAGTGAGGGATCAGTGATGTCGCTGGATGATTCTAAGGCTTCTCACTGAAGCCGCTGATCTTAACAAGCTGATTCTAAGGCTTCTCACTAAGTCTTTGTTCCATAACCCTATTCAATTTCCACATTTTCTCCACATTTTCTACGCTTTTCTCATTTATAAATAATACTAAATAAAATAAAAAAGTTATGTACATGCATCTTGCACGTGAGAGATGTTTTAAATTTTCTTTTTTTTGGCAGTAGACATTTTATTATATTAAATTAAAACTTCATTAATAAACAACATAATCATGTAATATTAAAGGAGTTAATGGATAGAATTGTACTTTACTCATGCTGAAGCTAAGAAGATAAGGTAGTTAGCCTTAATTACCTTGGTTTGGACCTTGTTTAGATTAACACGTGCCATAGTCTTACCCTGTACCCTGCACGTGTTAAATCGTTGGTTGTTCATCAATATCACATTCACCGTTTAATAAAATTCAATTTAAGTGGCCTATATATTTTAATCTATTTTAATCTATCGACCGAATTAGAAAACGAAACAATTTTATCAATTTCGTTGACATGTTAACTTAAAAAGCGAAATAATAATAAATAGTGATCCCTCACATTGGTTCAGCGACATCAGGGGACAAATACTTACACACGTGCAGCTGCAAATGATTGGCAAGAATCATAAGCTTGATGTCGCTGAACCAAAGTGAGGAATCACCATTTTTAGTTTTTTTCTCCAATGGCTACCAATCACGCTTTCTAAAACCATATCTCTACTATTTATGCAAAGGATTCCTTACCTTTTGACCCAACTCATTTTGTTCATCTTGCTACCTCTACAATTACCCTTCATTTTATGTTTTCCAAACAGTGGTTATTTGAATTTAAAATGACAGATGGCAAAGATCACAGAGGAAAGATCGACTATTTCTCAGCCACACCCATGTTAACTCTGATGTTTAGCCGTTAGGTAGATTTGGCATCTATGTTAACTCTCATTTGAGATTTTCAAACATGATAGAGCAACCAATCATTGATATTTAGCATTCAAATGTATAACATTCAGCATCTCATACAAACCAATATTGTCTGTTTTGTCTAGGAAAGCTTATGGATTTGTTATTGGTTACCCGAAAAGTGACTAAACACTTTATGGAGGTCACACATCTTACCTGTCGAGTTTTCCTTTCAATCATAGCCAATCCTTCCAAAACATGTTGGTATTCTTTACGAACCAAGCATTTAAATAGTCCGTGGGATTTGACTAGTGTGTTACAAATTAACTTTTTGAATTGTACTAGTTGTTAACCATAAAACAAAAATAGAAAAGGTTATCAGCGCATCTTGTCGCCCGTTTGCCTTCCATTTCGATGTATTAGAATTCTTTTTCCTTGTATGTCTAAATGGAAACAAAAAACCGGTTTTTGTTTAGTTTTTTCCTTTTTTAGAAAACGTCAAACTGATCTATTCGGTTAACCTACAAAAATGTAGGTGTAGTTTAATTAATCAACCGTCAACACCCCTAAGATACATTAATACATGACATGAAACTGTGTTAATCTTATAATAACTCAATATAAGATCAATAAATATTAATGTGATGATCGTAATGATTTTACTTTTACACCGAATTCAAATAAACATGTGCATGTAAGAAGCAATCCATTAAGATGAAATTTACAGCTTCTTTATGAACAATGCCTAGACAATTTTGGAAGCTAAACAGGAAAAAAAAAAAAAAAAAAAAAAAAAAAAAAACATGTTGATCAAACAATAAGTATAGCAGATAATATATCACCTTTAGCAGCAGGCACTGGTCGATGCATCTGCAGCCGGCTTCTGCCTAAATATGTTTCTTTTGACAGCAGTTGATCCTTCAGCGGTGAGGCTAGGTGTATCCAAAATCTGCATATTTACATTTATACCAATTTTTTGAGGAAAACAGATTTAGGTAAGAATAGGTTAATTCAGGCTACTTTTATCTTTAGCGGGTCAAACGGGTACTATAGAAGCTTTGGTAGAAAATTCGATACGTGTCAAATGGGCAGGCTAGAAAGTAACCCAAAGAATATTCAAGCTGACAACCTCAGCAAATCGCTTCCTTAAAACGGAAACTATTGTTTAAAATTAGTTAATCACACTTAATATAGATATTAAAGAACCATAATAAATATTTGAATTTTAAGAAATCTTTTGAGAACTAAACAACATTTTCAGTGAAAGTATGCAGCATAGTTGTTAAAAGCCATCGCCTCTTGCGCCTAGGCCATTTTTTAGGCGAGGCGACGCATTTGCGCTTTGAGTCGAGGAAATTGCGCTTCAATTCTCTAGGTGATGTTTTAGGCGCAAATTTAAGCTAGATTCCCAAATTTTGGAGAGTTTCCAGCCAAATCTTATAAATTCGTTAATACATCAATATTTTAAAACTTTTGATACTAACTAGATGAAATATAGTATTATTTTAATATATTTTTACTTTATTTTCTTTGTTCACTTTTTTTATCTCAGGCCCTCGCTTTTTTTGCGCCTCGCGCCTAGGCCACAGGCGATGCCTATTCGCCTTGAGTGCTAGCGCCTTTGATAACTATGGTATGCAGGGTTAAAAATTTTACAAGTATAGTTTTGTAATCATATTTCAAACACATATTATACATAAAAACTGAGTTTTAGTAGAACTGAAAAGGGGACGATAGAAGTCTTGACGGGTCAACACAGCTGATCTGCCTAATATTGAAAATTACATGTTTTGACCGATTACCCAACTTGCCGTACCGTTTGACCAGTACTTCACATTTTTACCCCTTCTCAGTTCTCATCCCAACATAAACCAATCATGCAGAATTGCAGATGGCAATTGGTTTTGGACAGATGCAAACAATAATTAACCTTTTTAAATATGGTATATTATGAAATCTAAACACAAAGAGTCTACTTTTTGGGGTTTAACATACTAATTATTTGAAAAGTGTAGACATGCAATTTGAGTATACCTTCAAAACAAGTTCTTCAAAACACTGCTCCACATTGACCCGAGTTTTTGCGCTGCATTCAATGAAAAGGCATCCGTATTCCCTTGCAAACTCAATTCCTTCCTTCTTTGTGACAACCCTCTCGCTTTCCTGAATAATTTATATTACTCCTTTAGATACCGAAACGATAACTTAGCATGTCTTTCGTTAACATATGTATATGTTTGAATCAAGAAATAACTTTTTTTTTGTTTTATTGATTTAGCATTAAACATGTAAATCTACACAACTATACACATACATAACTGCATCTCTATATGCTTACAACATAAATCCCTTTTTTATATTTACCTTATCAACTTTATTGCCAACAAGCATCTTGATGCAATCTTGATTTGTTGAGTGCATGTCAATTTCTTTTGCCCATATATCCGATAAATTCGTGAATGTTTCTCTTCGTGTTACATCATAAACTGTTTAAATTCAGCACATGAAGCAATTAGCGAATATTAATCAACTAAAACATGCGATTTTATGGTAACAAGACAGAAAAAACATTGGTATCAATCTAGTGAACGATGAACACACAGACGACAGTCAATTCAAGTTTTATTCGCAAGTAAAGAAATCAAAAGGGATTCACAATTTCACATACCCATTATAACTCCTTGAGCTCCTCTGTAATATGAACTAGTTAGAGTTCTGAATCTTTCCTGACCAGCTGTAAAACAATTTGTAAGATAACTTTACTTGACAATAATTTCTTTAAAAAACACAAGAGCCCATTACAAGAGGTCGCCACTATACAAACACCAATGACACAATATCTAGAATTTCATACACCATTGACTTGCCTTGCCGGCCGTATAGGAACGAAAAATGGTCAAATGGGTCGTATGATAGTCATATGGACCATATAATAGGGCGAAAAATGGTCATATCACCATATGGATCGTATGTGAGCCAAATCATACGGCATGTATTATGATTGTTTAACTAAGAAAAAAAATGACTGGCGTGACCACTAACAATGTCAAACGGCCCGTATGATGTGACAGGTAACCTAGTGTCCGCTTTTACTGGTAACGTATCGTTAACAACACCCTAACAAGATCAAATGCCTTTTACATGAACCAAATCTAATTTAAATAAATGCAAACAAATGGATTCATATCAAATCATAATAACTTATAACACAACAAAAAACTTGTTGAATTCTGATATGAAATCGGCTTTGATTGAGTTTTGTTGTGGACGGTTAATTTTGGTGGGAAAAGTATAGGAAATTTAGAGGGAAATATTTGTAAGTTAGTTATGTAAACTTAACATACACACACATAAAATGATAGTATCCGACCCTATTTATACATACATACGGTTGTGACTCAACCGACATGACTCTTAAACTAACATAACCGCTAATAACTACTTGTGACACACCGGTTCACAATATGCGGTCTAGACTTAGGATATCTATCTTATTTCCTAACATATGTACAATAATATATTAACACAAGTTTAATAAATCAAGATTATGTCTTCTAACATTCTCGCCCCTAATCTTGATTTAGTAAGAGCTTGAATCTTCACTTGACGATGAACGGGATCTTTTCTTTGGTGGGAGGTCTTGATCATCATATTCGGCGTTCTTCCTCTTTTGATCAAGTTCTTCTTCTTGTACTTCTACTACCATCTCTCTTCCTTTATACTTCAAGTGATACCACTCCATCATTTCTAGGTATCGAACATAGACTTGCCTTAGGGTCATTGCAATCTCGTCCTTTGTCACTAAACTCGGTAGTCCTCTCCCGTATCCCATTGACATGGCAATCACTGCCCAAATGTCATTATTCGTCACTTTATCGTACCCTCCGAATACTTGCACCTTGGTATAAAGATCCAACAAGTTTATTGGATAACCATATCCATCCCTTGGTGGCATTGGTGCTTTGTTTGTTATTTTTAGGAAGTCGTACATGAACCACTCTATGGTTCTCTCAAATTCAAGTTCGAACTTCCTTTTGTAACGTTCAACCGTAGTGGTGATGTGAATCAAATCCATAAACACCACACAATCGTTCAATCTTGTGCTATTTGTTGGATACATAACCGGTCCCCTTTCCATGAACTCTTCGGCCTTATCTTTGTTGATTGAAAAGGTTTCAAAGTTTCTGAACACTGCTGCCCTTTCTCTGTCCAGATCATTGAGTCCGTCTATACCGGTTTCAAACTCCACAGCCTTATTCTTGTGGATCTTTCTTTCTGCAGTCGCCTCGTGCGCTTTCTGTATGTCTAGTGTATCCATTTTCTGCACAATATTCTTTTTCTCGGGACACTTAAATGTGAAGTGATCATCACCATCACATATTCTACACGTAATCAACTTCCTATATTTCTGAATAATCGGCCTTCGGATGTAACATACATCTCCTTCAAACTCGATTTCTAGGCCTTCACTTGTGAGTTTTTCGATACTCAAAACATTCTTTCTAAGAGTTGGTACATAAAACACAGACTTAATTTTATGAACCTGATTTCCACTTGTGATGATTACGGTCCCCTTGCCTCTAAAATATTCCTTCCTATACCCGGTTGGGCATCCTTCAATTCCGAATGATTTGCTGAACAGTGTGAATTGATTTTTGTCTCCACAACCGTGTTCTTTGCGTGTTAAACTTGCAAACCATATGTCGTCCCAACCCTTTTCATCGGTCCCTTTTACCATAAACTCCGTCTTCCCCATCTTCTTAGGGCACTCACGTCTGAAATGGAATGGTTGTTTGCATTTACTGCAACACATCGTAGGAGGATGTTCGGGAACATCTTTCTTGGCTTTCACTTGCCTATCGAACTCCTTTTGGGCCCTTGACCATTCGCTTCCTTGGATCTTGGATGAAGATCCTATGTTAAAATTCGAGAATTTGATGTTGAGAGGATTCTCACAATCCTTTTCTTCTACTACTGCCTTATCGGCCTTCACTGCCATCGTGGCTTTTCCTTTGTGATCACCATGATCACTTTCTTTCGTGGGAACTAACGGCCATCCGTCTTCTCTTCCCATACAATCAACATCTTCGGATTCTCGAGTGTCAAATATACCACAGGTCTTGGATCTTTGCTCTGATGCCATGTTGAATTCTGATATGAAATCGGCTTTGATTGAGTTTTGTTGTGGACGGTTAATTTTGGTGGGAAAAGTATAGGAAATTTAGAGGGAAATATTTGTAAGTTAGTTATGTAAACTTAACATACACACACATAAAATGATAGTATCCGACCCTATTTATACATACATACGGTTGTGACTCAACCGACATGACTCTTAAACTAACATAACCGCTAATAACTACTTGTGACACACCGGTTCACAATATGCGGTCTAGACTTAGGATATCTATCTTATTTCCTAACATATGTACAATAATATATTAACACAAGTTTAATAAATCAAGATTATGTCTTCTAACAAAACTTAGGGCCTGTTTGGTTGATTAAGTGCTGAATCATTAAGAGGTCTGAATGGTCAAGTGCTGAATTATTAAGTTGGACCTCTTATTAATAGTTAGTTTTCTTGTCCCACATTGGTAGGAGAGCATCATTAAGGTTCAGCCTGGTTCGGTGCTTAATGGTTCAGTAACATTCCAAATATTAATAGTTCAGCCTTAATCATTCCATTCAGAAGCTGAAACAAACGCGCTCAATGCTGAACCATTCAGTGTTGAATGATTCAGAGCCTATTAAGAGGCTTACCAAACAGCCCCATAGCCATTAAAGCAATAAATACAGTTACCAGTATCCCATATAGCAAGCTTCAACTTCTTTCCATCAATAGTCACATATTTCACCTTAAAATCCACACCTTCAATTAAAAACAAAATGACCAACAAATTCAATAACATAAACCCAAATGCAAAACAAAAAAAGATCAAATCTTTTTACCAATTGTAGGAGAAAGATCTTCAATAGCATTATCAGAAGTAAAACTCAAAAGCAAAGAACTTTTTCCAACCCTGAATCCCCAATCAACAGCAGCTTGAATAAGTAATCAAAATCCGAAGACTGATCCATTTGTAAATCAGAATCAACGACGAATTACCCTATAAAATTAAATTAATGTTACAGTTGTTTCATAACCCATCAAATTAAACGCATAAAAAGCATTAATGGGTCAAAAATAATACCTGTATGAGTGAGGTTAATGTGGGAATTGAAGAAAAATCTGATATGTGTGAAAGAAATTTCTTCAAGAAAGGTTACATACAAATCCCATTGATTGTTAATTTGGTGGTACTCTGTTTTACGCCAGATTTGTAGAAAGAAAAGTTGAAAAGATACATGAGAGATCACAAGCAATTAAAGGAATAAATAAACAAAAAAATAAAATAAATAATAATAATAATAATAATAATAATAATAATAATAATAATAATAATAATAATAAATTCCACTAAAAATAATACGATTATACACACCTGGTGACCCATGAGCAATATTTTTAGAAAACGGACCGGACGTTGAACTGGAGTCCCTGGCGGTTCACCGGTCCGACCGGTTCAATGAGTCGGCGCAAAAAACGAACCAAGACCCCAAAAATAAAAAAATAATAAAAAAGGTCTGACCCCTTAAATCCCGGTCCGACCGGCCGGGTCACTGAGTCAACAGCGGTTAGATGCATTGGCGGTCCGATATAGCGACCCGAACCGGCCGGGGGTCCGTTTCCCAGTCAGACCGGCCGGTCAGGTCCGGGTTTCAAAATCTTGCCCATGAGTCTCAATGTATCGTATGACTTTGTGATCGGCCATAGTGTCAGTGTATCACATTATACGTGTTGTATGAAGGAGTAAAAAAGAGAATACTTTTCGTATGCTTTTATTAGTGGATACATTATTACATAAGGAGTTAATAACTCATATAAGGCTCAAGGCTGGTATGATTTGGGGGCCCTCACACGACGCATCTGACTATGTTTGCCCTAAACATATTGTCCGTATGACTGTCATATATGACTATGTTTGATTACTTTCCGTCTTATCATACGTCCAATATGAACATACGACTCGTATAGTTGAGTGGTGGTGTTTGTTTAACATTGCAATATATGATCCAAATTAATTACGTGTTTGACTACCAAACTAAAATTGATACTTTCACAACAATAGACTTCATTCCAAGTCACTCAAAAAGGAACCCTAAACTTGTAACACCTATGATTTTACTTCAACCGTAGGCACATCACTATACCAAAATATAAAGAATTAAAGGGAGAATATGTGCTATTATTTATAGATGACAAAGAGACTGTGTAGTACAAACGTTATATGTTCAACGATAAGGTGGTTATGGATATGATCACGATGCATAATTGCATAGACCAATAAGGTAGCAATCGTACAATCGAGTTACCTTACACCATGAGGTGGCTCTATATATGAGTGGCGTAGTCTTTTGTTTGAGTAATGCTTACTCGTAATTATAATCCGTTAGTATCTCAAGGCTTTGTATATTTTTTTGGTGTCGAGTTTCGCTTCCATGTGAGAAATATTTTGATAGATACCATATGTGTCTTTAGGGGAGAGTAAGGTGGGTAACGACAATAGGCACAGTCTCTCTATGGGCCCATATTTAAAAAAATGAATTTATTATATATTAAAAAAAAAGCTATATATTTAAACCCAAAAAATATAAGGTCCAACTCCCTGTTGGTTTTTTAAGGTGATTTTTTATGTTGTGGCGGAGTTCATCACAACCCCTCAGAAGAGGATCCCCTAGTCACTCTACAATGGTCAGACTATGTTGTCTTAACCGGGTCCACGCTGACGCGAGAGTGGCTGGCCCAGAAGCGAATCGAGGCTGCGCATAAGGGGCAATAAGGCTTCCATCCGAAAAATTTCACTCCACCTGCCACTTGACAGATGTTGCACCCTACACAAGAGGCAAGCCTCTCTGGAGTAAAAACACGGTAAAGTCATCATATCAAACCTGACCCCTCTAAAGAGGGTAGGCTCAACTATCACTTGGCAAAATATTCAACCATAAATGTTAAAAGTGGGAATTGAACCCTTGATCACCTAAGTGAACATCAGGCCTCTTCACCACTCCATTACTATGAAGGATATAATCCCTATTGGTTTACCCTCCGAAGAGTAAGCATGTGCTAAATAGACCCTTTGAAGATTATTATTTTTTTGTAATTGAGGGTAATCTTCAAGGGGCTTTTTTGGTGGATGTTTTATTATTAAGATCATTTGGAGGTTAGTTACTCTGAAGTGCCTATTTGATAATGTGGGTGTGCCTTTGATAATGTCAATGTGAATTTAGTAGGTCATTACATGTTTTCCAAATCTAGGTTCAACAATCTACTTGGAAAACCTTTTCAGATTTGATACATTTTATGGCAACCAATATAATCAAATATTCAAATCCAACAACCATGATAATACCATTGATGCTTCAAGTATATATGCATGGGTAAACTTGATTTTCAAAGTGTGCCTAAGCTCTCACCATTCAAGTGACTAGAAGAGCACTTCTAACTGCTTGAGATGCTAGGCACTTCTAACAACTTCATAAGCAAAAATGTATATAATATTCCAATCATCACCCTCCAAATCATCGCTAATCCTGAAATCGCATCCCCGTGTTGCACAAACCACTCGTACACAAATATTAACACTAACAGAATCTCATACAACACGAACACATATCCCATTCAAGTCTTCTTCTCGCCAGAACTTTAACTTTCTTCATACCTTATAAATGTTGTCAATAACAGTAACAACACTAGCCAATTGCTAAACAACACTCAAGTATAAAAAAACCTAAAACATATACAATCAAGAGGATAAACAAAATAACCGAACCGAAAACAATATAACACTATAACCAAATACAGATCTGGAAACAACCAAAACGACACTGCTTATCATGTTATATATAGTAAAAATATACATTGCACCTTGTACAATAACTGATTTCATGACTTAAAAACAACTTTAACACAAATTTATTTATCAATCCAATTTAACTAAGTCTATAATACAACTTTACATTTTTTTAAACAGCAAACATATAAATAATATAGAAAGAGGCAGCAAGAAGTTGTGAGTCTCAAATTTACAAAACAATGTCACGAATATTAAAATTACAGGATATATTCCAATCCAACATAAAAAAACTTTAACCTGTTATTGATCGAGATAAAAGCAACTTTACAGAGTTGCAACTTGCAACCATTTTCAAGATTCCAAATAATGAAAATACTCAAAATTGTTTTTAAGTGGTAACAATAATGAAAATACTCAAAATTGTTTTTAAGTGGTAACAATAATGAAAATACTCAAAATTGTTTTTAAGCTATGTCAATCTATAAGGTATATAATTTAGAACACCAACAGAATCACACAAATACAACTGTTTATCTACAAAATTTGTATGAGTAACCATCCTGCACAAACCGCCAACCTAGTCCTTTATAAATCTATATCTGTTTAACGTACACTTGGTAGTCAAAACATTAGTAAATTATTTAAGAAACCCGTCGTATTAGTAATTTATTATCATTGCTATGACGGTGACTCCTCCTTAAAACCCAAATGGCTTACCAATTTTCTACGGGTGTAAATGAGCCGAGCAGCTTGCGAGCTACTAGAGATCGGCTCGATAAAAAGCTCGAAACGAGTCAAGCCTTAATGAGCCTGGGCCAAGCTTGATCCTAAAACAAACCTCGTTTACTTATCGAGCCCGAGCTCGAACTTGGCATATGAAGCTCGCCAGGCTTGTCGAGTCTTGGTATAATATTAGTTTTATTAATATTTTATACTATTCATTTAGAATTGTTTAACAAACGAGCCAAACTGAGCTTTTGACTTAATAAGCTATCAAGCCTAAATGAGTTGGGCCTGAGCCGGGCTCGAGCTTGAGAAACTATCAACGAGCTAAACTCGAGCTCTTATAAGTTAATCGAGCTCGAGCCTGGTCGAGCTCAGGCTCGTCTCGGCTCATTTGCACCTGTACAATTTTCTAAGGCTTTGGTTATTCACACACATCTCTGCCCCTTATACGTCACGTATAGCGTGGCCTATATGCACCGTATAGGTTTATGACGGGTCTTTGACTGATGATCATTAATGGTGCATGAGAGTTTATTCCACTCCTACACGCACGTATAGTGCTAAACGCGACGTATAGGAGGGTAAACGCGACGTATAGGAGGGTGTGAAAATAATTTAGGAGGTGCCTAAATCTCATCACCCTTTTCTAAACCGAACCAAACTAATTGTATTCTTCTTATAGATTCGTAACAACATGTCACATGCAATCCCATCACTTATTGTCATATTAAGCATTGACAGCCAAAATGGTGTAGTTTTTTCCTAACAATTCCTAGATTGTCATCTACCATAAATACATAATCACACACAAATTCACAACCTGTACTACTCAACAGTCTTGTTAACCAATTCTTTTTCAAAATAGTAATTAAACTTTAGTCATCCCTCAATAAACACACGGGTCAAGCTTTACCCGACACCCAAAAGCGGAGCCTAAACCTAGCCTGGCTGCTAAAAGTGTAGTCTAAATCCTTGTCGTCTTAGCCGCGGAGCGGAGCCGGTATGCCGGCTGATCGACAAAAATACGGAGAAACTAATTTGATTAAAGCTAAAAATGATAAAATTATTAAAATCACGTGTATATTTTGGAAAAGACATCCGGTCAATATATTATATATATATGTTTTTTTTTTTTTGAAAGGTTACTTCAATAAAACACACCGCCAAAACGATTATCTCCAAGTTGGAGACAACCGAGGCAACAAAATTACATCATCTCGAAATTAAATGAGTTCCAAACTATCCAATCCACACACACATCTTTACCCCTACTTCTGTACCACAAAAAACTCAAGGATTTAACATCACTAATAATTTGCCGAGCACTTCTGATGTACATGACTAACCAAGTACAATATTAAATGCACTAGGCACACACATATCACAAGCTATTTATAACTAGGTAACGGGGAATAAAACCATACCATAGATTTTCAACGTTTATAACAGATTCACTTATTCACAGTTACTTCCCCCACTCAAAAGTACAACCAGATATGCATAACGTACTAACTACCTAACCATGTTAAACCATTTGAGCCAGAGGTTGAGGTTGAACCACTCGTCCAAGCTGAATCTCATCCGGCTTCGGATACACGACCGTCTCCCCCGTATAAGCACTCAAAAACGTCGATAAACTCAACTTATCAATCACTTCCCGATGATAGGACTTACACACCAAATACAACACCGTTTGCGTCACAATAAACATCAAAAACAACTTCGTAATCATAACCACACATAATATTCCAATCACTACCCTCCAAATCATCGCTAATCCGATACCTCACCTCCATACTCCACAAACAACTCGTACAGAAGCACTAACCCCAACGTAATCATATACAAAACAAACCCAATACCCATACCCACCTTCTTCTTTCCATTAGCCAAAACCTTACCTTTCTTCATAGCTTTAAACCCATAAACATTTTCTAACACAGTCACAACACAAGCCAGTTGCCAAACAAAGCTCAAGTATAAAAAACCCAAACCATACAAAACCAACATAATCAACACAACAACAGACCCAACAACCGTATACCCAAATAAAAATCTGGTAACAAACAAAACGACGCCGCTTAACACGTTGTAGATAAACAACCCAAAGTATATAAACACAAAAGTGACGCAGAGTTTTTTCCAGATGTTGGGTACGACTTTGAGAATAAGCTGCCGGAAAATGACGTCACGGTCGGAGTAAAGGGAGGCGATGGTGAAGACGACGGCGGCTGTGGAGAGGAGAGAGAAGAAGGTGAGGAAAGTGAAGTAGATGATTTTAAAGAGCCAGTAGTAAAGCCAGTCTGTGAGGGTTATGGTGTGACGGTAGGATAAGGAATAGGTTATTATGTAACTGTTTTCTATTTGCCAGAAGAAGTGGTTGGAGATCTGTATGTGAGCTAAGAATAGTATGGAGAGAGGGAGGATTAATGTGAGGGTGATTTGGGTGAAGAGTTTTTTACGTGAGAAGATTGTTTTGAAGGAGTGGTTTAAGGTTCCGAAGAATCCTAGGTTTTTCATGTCTTGGTGTTCGGGTTGATTCATGGTTTGGTTAATAATTTGTTTTTAGATGTTAGAAGATAAGATGAAGAAGATGAAATGAAGAGTGGTGTTGAGGGTTGAAGAAAGGTGTAGGAGTATTATTAATATTATTATATTCAGTGGTTTGTGGTATAAGACAACGTGGCCACTGACATTTCGCAGAAATTACGAGACACACTGTGTTGTGTGTAGTCTTTATCTTTATTTTTCTGATTTTCTTTATTTTTCTGATTTTCTGGTCCGTTTTTATATATTATGTTGAGCGATCTAATCATCAACACCCGTGTATCGTTAACGAAATGTTGTTTCATGATAAAGATTTTTACAAATACGCGATTTCAACACGGATGTATATTGTTTCTTATATGTTACTCTTCTTTTTCTTTTTTCGCTTGGTTGTTCAAAAAAGCTTGCTGAGTTGTAGCTTGGTTTGTCGCTCGCTCGAAATAAGCTCGAAAAAAGTAGCTAAACAAACTTGATTTGAAATGACATGAAACATTTGACCCGAGCCAAGCTGCCCTGTTTAGTTTCGAGCTTAAGCTTAAACCCACCTCACTACTAGAAAACCATGGTTTTTGCTACGCAAAATTTGCTACGCAATTTTTTTTGTCGCATATAGCTACGCATTTACGACAAAGTTGTAACACAAAAAAGAACCCCAAATTTACTACGAGTTTAGCTACGAAATTGCGACACAAGAAAAACTCCTAATCTTTCCTACACATTTTTGTCGCAAAAGCGTAGCAAAACTCAATTTTATTAATTTATATTGCTATATAAAAATAATAACAATATAAAAATAAGTATCAATTACAAATTATGTATACTGTGTGACGCATTTGCTACGCATAGTTTAATCAAACTTGAAAAATACAGTATGCGTCGCAAATCCGTCACAAAATGATTTAATTTTTAGTAAGTTGTGACACAGTTGCTACGCAAAATTTAAATAAACCAAAAAATACTACAGGCGTAGCAAATGTGTTATTAAATGATTTAGTATTAAATAATCAGCAACATATTTGCTACGTAAAATATAAACATATTATATGGGTAGGAAATGCGCCGTAAAATGTTCATTATTTAAATAATGTTGCTACGCATCTACTACGTAATTTGTATTTTTTTTTTTAGATTAACAAATGGTGTGTCGCAAATGCGTTGTAAAGTGATTTAATAATTATAATAATAAAAAAAAATAACAACAATAATACTAAGAGTAATAGTAATAATAATAACAACAACAACACTAGTAGTAGTTATAATAATAATAATAATGTCATGTTGGTACTCATTTGCTACGCAATATGTATTATTTAAAACTAATTAAGTTGTGTGTCACAAAGTGATTTTAAGTTATTTATAATTATTATTATTATTAGTATATTACTAAAAATTTATGTACATACATACATACATACATATATATATATATATATATATATATATATAGGGGAAAGTTAATTTGAGAACACCTATATTTCGTGCGAACCGTGAGAACGGCATCTAAAACCATTCAAATTCAAAATTTCTTTTTACATTTATCTTTATTACTAAAATACAATCCCAAAAACACAATTTACGCGTAAAAATTCAAACGTATACGGAAAAAAATTGTTTTTACACATGTGTAAATTTACCGTTTATACATGTGTAAACTGTTTCATTTACACATGTGTAAAAAGTTAATTTGAAAGTGTTTTTGCAAGAAAAGATGAATTATTTGAAAAGAACATTCATTTATTAATGTTGTATTTTGATTATAATGAGGTTTGTATTCAAAAAATTTGATTTTGATTGATTTTTTTAGTTGTTCTCACGGTTCTCACAATATTTAGCGTTCTCAAGATAACCCTCCCCATATATATATATAAGGGATGATTATACAAGAAACCACATCAAATTGAAGAAACTCCCTATACTCTATACTAGCCGTTGATCGCAAGAGATCAATGGTCTAGATTAATCCTATAATATTTTATTTATATTAATCCCAATAAAGTAAGAGAGATAGTGTCATAAGGGCAATAGTGGCAGTGGTGGACTGGTGGTGGTGGTAATAGTAGTAGTAGTAGTCGTAGTCGTAGTGTTAGTCGTTTAGTACAGTGGTAGTAGTCGTAGTGATAGTTGTTTGGTAATAGTGGCAGTGGTGGTGGTGGTAATAGTAGTATGGCTTATCGAATGTATGTGTATGTGTGTGTATAGATGTATGCGTATGTATATATGTGTATTGTCCATTGGGGTTATTAATGGTCAGTTTTGTTCACTTATGAGTTATGAGCTCTAAGAGCTATTACAACTGGTAAGACCCAATATGATTATTAGGATATGCATGGACCATTATAGCACAAAAGGTAAATCAATGTCTAGAAACTAATATTTAAATCGTACCGGATTGGGATGAGTAACGGTTCAACATTTTATGGCATTGGGGTTTTGAATGCATCTAAGTTGACGATCACTTAAAAGATGAAAACCACTATCCCCATTAACAAGAGCATAACTATTATAGTTCACAACAAGAAAACATCATGTACTAAAACTGTATACTTACCCGGAATTGAACATTGGACTTATAGTTGGAATTGAACTTGGATTGGTATGGAATTGAACTTTGACTGAGGATAGAAGGTGGAGTTTCGAATGTATGAACGTTCAAATAATCAATGGTAATTGGAATGGCATATATGTTATAATTGGGTCTATCACGACGGTTTATAATTGGAATGGCGTACAAAATTCAGGGTCGGTTCAACAGTTCGGGTCAGTCCAATGGTTCGGGTCGGGCAACTTATTTCTCAAACGCATGATCTTGTTCTTTTACCCTGACCCAAGCAATTTCAACCTAAAAGCGTGACATTTTCAAACAAAAGTTACTAGTCCTCTTGTGATTTACAAATTTATGCTTAAAACAATGGAATTCTCAGCTTTTACAGTTAGGATATAATATGCAAGATTATATTTCTATTAATCAAAAGATGACATAACTATTCTTATAATTATGCAGGGTGCATATATCATATATCTGACGATGTCGGGTACTCATGGAAGGGTCACTAAAAATAAACATACACGTTTGGGTGCGGATGATAGGAGGCGACCACCTCTTGAACAGTTCTCTGGTAGTCACACCAAGAGTCAGACATTCTCGTATAATTCTACCAGTGTTGATCAAGATGATGAGTTCTATGATGATTACGATGAGGATAATGATGGGGATGATGTAAATGCCACTTCGCACGAATCTCCACGCAACTATTCACCCAACTCTCAGCATGACTCTCCACGAAACTCTCCACACGACTCACAACGCAACTCTGAGCGCGATTCAACTTACAAAGACGGAGCTCGTGATATATCTCAAAGGCCACCTATATTTCGACTTGGAGAGGCGTATGTCTTTAAATTTAATGCAACAATATATATCATCAAAATTTAATATACTTATTTTGTTTTATTATTATTGTAGGACTGGATCAAATAAAGTTGTGAGGACCATAACTGGAATACTTAAGGAACATTTTGAAGGACCTTGGGTCAAATTTCCAGATGTTCCTAACGATGTGGTGGGAAAAATGTATTATAGATTTAAGGTACTATATTAATTGGTTATTTATATATCTCATCTTTATACTTTTTAGTTTATAAATATATTTTTTAAATTTGGTTTTATGTTTTTACAGACCCGTTGGAGTTGGGATCCGAGAAACGAGCAAATGAATTATGAGGGATTTAGAAACATGCTCAAGCGTCGTTATAGAGACATTATGGCCAAAATGAGATCTGATGCTATTAAGGACGCCCAGAAGGCCACCAAACTTGTTATTAAGAAAGAAGATCCTAGGTTTTTCAAAAAGATTAGTGATTTTCCGCCTAGTCATATCCATCTTAACATATGGTGTGATATGTGTAAGGTAGGTGACTAAATAAATTATCATTTTATATATACGTATATATTATATATATGTGTCTGTGTATGTTTACTCTACAGGTTTGGGAAAAAGATGACTGGAGAAAGAAGTCTGAGAGCAGAAGAAACTGCGCGAGCACTAATAGCACTGACAAAAGATCCAGGCATACAAGCGGGACATTGGGATTTGATGAGCATAGAATTCGACTTGTAGGATAATTATATATATAACCTTTGGTGTATGTTTCTACTTTAACACTTACTACATTAACTATTTTCTATTTTTATGTAGAAAAATAAAATTGGTCGGGAACCTAGTTTTAGAGAAGTCTTCCTCGAAATCCACCTCACAAAAGAGTCCAAAGAAAGACTTTGGGCAGGAGAGCTTGAAATTAATAACTTGAATAGGATGGATTTTTATACAGATCGAGCTGGAGAAATATATGTAAGTTATGAATATATTGTTTTAATGTAACTATTATTAACATTTACCAAAGTAACATTCGTGTTGTTTTGATAAACCACAGGGAGAATACCTTAAAGATATGAAGGAGTTGCATGGGTCGGAATTTACCGAGGATGATGTTAATGTATGGAAGCGTGTGCAGTCTGGAGGTCGTACAACTCGCTTATACGGGATAGGATTTACAGATATAAATTACCTAATGACCGGGACCCCATCCTCATCTTTTGGAATCGAACCATCTCAAGATAAGGTATGTGTTTTGCTTCTAATATATGTGATATAAGAGTTGTATTCAGATTTCAACTTTTTGTAACAAACTTGAAGTTTTCTTATTCTTAAGAAAGGTTTTTTTTACCTAGGATCTGAAATTATAACTAAAGTTTTTAACATGCACTAAGACCAAATTACCTCTAAAAGTAATCTGTAAAAATAACCCATTAGACCCGTATTTTAGCAGCTAAATTTGACCCAAATTACTCCTTAAACTGATCTAGTTCTGCACTATAACCATATTAGCAATAAAAGAAAATCTGAAATACAATTTCTTTCAACCTGTTTCATGTGTTGACCTGAAACTAACTTTAAATTTCCTTATTGTCATAGATCGAAAATCTGCAGATTTGACTCAAACTAGCACCCAATCAGAAATACCTATTGTCGAATTACATTCTTTGACAAACTGAAATTTTAACCTAGTGACAAACTGAATAGTTTTAGAGATTATGTGAATGTTTGGTTTCGGTTCTCAATAATGAAAAACCGTTACTAACTATGATGGTTCGAACTAAAATTTTGTCAAAAACGAACCGAGATCACCCCTAATTAGAAGGTTTAATTTGATTCAAATTGTCTTATTATTTATTTACTGATTCTTGTATATGTTTTTTGCCTTTTTTAGATCCTAGCTTTGGAAAATCAAATTCAAGATTATGAGGCTCGATTTGAAGATTTATAATCTCGGCTTCAGGCTCAGCGTGAAGTTGATAGGAAGGCATTTGAGGACGCACTAAAAGCTCAACGTGAAGCGATGCAGAAAGACTTTGGAGAACTTATATAAAGTTATCATCCAAGTAATTAGTAGTAATTGTTACTTGCTATTTTTGAAACCGTATTAGATTTGAAGTTTGCAGTATTAAACTTAGTAGTAATGGATGATGTTTTGGATTTAGGTTGTGGTATTTGAGCTTTTGCTGGATTTGTTATTATTGTTTCTATAAGTTCACAGTGTTAAACTTAGTAGTAATGGATGATGTTTTGGATTTAGGTTGTGGTATTTGGGCTTTTGCCGGATTCGTGATTATTGTTTCTATATAACAGATTTGAAGATGCTTTAGAAAATCTGGGTTTTTCTATATTATTTTCTTATATTTTTAACATTTGTAGCAAATGTGTCTCAAATAGAAAAATGTTGAATACCAAAATCTAAAATACCAGGCGTCACAAACGCGTAGCAAATATAAAAATGAAATATTAACGTGCGTTGTAAATGCGTAGCAAATGGCCGTTGTAAATACGTAGCAAATGGTGTGTCGTTGATTCGTAGCAAATGAAGGTGTCGCAAACGCGTAGCAAATGAAAATCTAAGTGCAAAAACTTAATGTCGCAAATGTGTAGCAAATTTGCGACGGCAATTTTGTGTCGCAAATATGTTACAAACTTTGTAGCAAATATGTAGCAAGTGATTTTGCGACGGGGTTTTTTGCTACTTATCATGTGCGTAGCAACTGCGTAGGAAATGCATGTTTGCTACACATGTAAGACGCAAAAGTGCGTAGCAAATTATCTAGTTTTCTAGTAGTGCCTTGATTCGACTCGTTTACGGCCCTATCTTTCACACACACATATAGGGATTATTATGAAGTATATATATAAATGAATAAACTTGTGGTAAAAATAAATAACGTGTGGTTTACATGCAAAAACCCGATTCCCATACCCACGGGTGTCTAGTTATATATAACAAACATTTTAGATGGAGCTTTGAAAAGTGATCAAATAAACCTTATGAGAGGATTTTAACAGTTTACTATATTATAAAAAAATACTGAGAATTGTTTATGTGGACACATGGGGAAGAGTGGAGGAAGTTTACTTCCCATTACAAGAAAAGAAAAGTGCATGTGTAATGTCACGGGTCTAAGAGAGGAGAATGCGTTGTTCTTTCGAAGAAATGATGGTGAAATTTAGTGGTGTTCTTAAATTAATTAAGAAAAGTTGATGCAATTGCCGTTCTTTTTGCATGTTATTGTTTATACCCTATTTTAGGACTTTAATCGAAAGGTGACACCTTTGAACTATTACTATAATCAGATTCATTAAGATACATGATACAATAATTGGGTGTTAAATTTACCATGTGTTAGGTAATCACACTTGTGTGCAAGGTTTTGAAACCCGGACCGGACCGGGAAACGGACCCCCGGCCGGTCCAGGTCTATATGTTGGACCATTCGTGCATTGAACCGAACGTTGAACCGTCGGACAGGATTTTTGGGCGGTTGACAGTGTTTGGGGGCTGTTTGACCGGTTTTTTATTTATTTTTGGTTTTGGTTCGCTTTTTGGGCCAGTTCATTAGGTCGCCCGGAGCGGTCGGACCGGTGATGACTTCGGTTTAACGTCTGGTCTGGTTCTAAAACATTGCTTGTGTGTACATGTGTATATATATTGAACAAACGTCTGTTTTCAATATATGTATATGTATCTATATATCTATATATATGGACACACACATGAGCGAAGCTTAGTGAGGGCCATGGATACCCAGGCCTTACCAATTTTTGGCTCAGTAATGTAAATTTATCTGGTTTTATAAAAAAAGTTGTATTTTTTTTAAGTTCGACTCCCACCATGAGTTGTAAAGTATTGGTTTACGGTAGTATGGTACTTAAATGTTTTTTTTTTTGTTAAACGTTTAGAAGATAGAAACCTAAGATATAAACATTGTTAAAATATATGGGTCTTAGCCCAAATATTAAGCCTATAATTCAATTACATATTGTTGGGCCAGTCTGGTAGCCCAGTTACTTATTCTGATATTATAAGCCCACTTTATGTTGAACTGGGTCATTGTTATTTGGTCTGGACCATTGGTCCGGGTCAGTTTATGTGGTTGTTGTTATTTGTGTTTTCTCACACAGATTGGTGAGCTGGCATTGGTTATGATCGTTGGATGCTTTCTTTCCTGGCCGTTGGATCATCTCTGGGAGCTGTATATAAAGAGAGCTCGTGTACGAGTTCTCAGTTTAGTCGTATTGTTTTCTTCTTTGTTTGTACTCCCTGAGTTCTAGGGTTTCAGTAGTTGTGAGGTTGTTATTATTTCTCTTTGTATTATGGTTCTTGATCTGCTGATATTATTGATCAGCAGATCCTTTGTGTATTGTACTTCTCTATTATTGATCTCAGTGATTTACTGAGATCTATTTGGGTATTGGGGGGTACGTTTTGGTTTGGGTTAATAAGAGATTTGTCACCTTGTTTTGTCGCCTACATCTGTTGTTCTTGATTGTGAGTTTATGTTGGCTCCTGTGTTGATTTCTTTATTTTTGTTATTGTTGGTTGAAACCCTAAAAGTTAACATGGTATCAGAGCCAATGGCTCTTTGATTCTGGTCTTTTTAAAAGTCTTTCGCTGTCTGTTTTTTTATTGTTCTTTGTTGATTAGGGTTTTGATCTTGATTCATAGATCTTGACCTGTATTGATTAGTAATAGATCTAATCTGTGTAGATCTGGTCTATTACTTGTTTTTGGTTCTATCAGCAGTAGATCTGATCTTTGTAGATCTTGTCTATTGCTTGTTCTTGGTATTTGTTGTAGATCTAGGGTTTGTCAACGATTGTTGGCTGGTGGCTTTGGATCTTGATTCTGGTACTTGGTTGTGGGCTGGATAGCTGTGCTGATTGCTCTCTGGTCGTGTAACCCTAAGTGAAGGTTACAGACTACGAGTTTCTGGTGAGATCGTTTCATTCTTTTGTTTTCTGTTGTTGTGTCTAGAGGCACTGACCGGGTTAGGGTGGACCGGTATTGGCCAAACTACTTGGTGTCTTGTTTGATTGATCTGTTTGTTACTTGTTCTTGGTTCTTTGTTGTTGTTGGTTATATATATATAAGTAATATATATAGCTAATAAAAGGGCTCCTGAGTTAAGAACTGGGTGGACACCATTGAGTGACGAATCCACTATCTGTAGCACTGACTCAGCTTCGTCCTTCTAGGGTTTTGAGATTATCTGTTGTTTGTATTGCTGTCTTTGTTTGTGTGACTATCTGTTTGTCTTGAAATGGGTGATGTTGTCAATCCAGCAGGAGGTGGGGTGCCAATCCTGGTGGTGGGGGCCCCAACCTTGGTGCTGGTGATGCAACCCTTATTAGTAAATTGGATATCAGTGATCCTTTGTTTTTGCATCCTAGTGATACCACTAGTTTGTCTATAATCAGTATCAAATTGAAAGGCACAGAGAACTACTCTGTGTGGTCTAAATCTATGAAACTTGCTTTACAAGGTAAAAACAAGCTAGGATTCATAGATGGTACTTGCATCAAACCTGTTGATAATGATGTTCTTGCTAATCAGTGGGATAGATGCAATTCTGTGGTTATTTCTTGGTTGATTAATTCTGTGTGTGAGGAATTGTATCTTGGACAAGTGTTTTCTGAAAATGCTAGAGATGTTTGGTTAGACCTTAGGGAAACCTATGATAGGATTGATGGTTGTGTTATGTTTAATTTGCATCAAAAAATAAATAGCATAACTCAAAGTGGTAGTTCTGTTGCTGAGTATTATAATAGGTTAAACACTATGTGGAAGCAGTTTGACTCTATGGTCCAATTACCTGCTTGTACATGTCAAGCCTCTAAAGAATTTAATGATTTTAATAGCCTTATTAAACTCATGCGATTCTTAATGGGGCTTGATGAGGTGTATCAACCTGTTAGAACTACCTTATTGACTAGTGATCCTCTGCCTTCAGTAAAATCTGCTTTTGCTGTTGTCTCTAGAGAAGAATCTCACAGAGGTTCTAGCAGTGGATCAAAAGCAACTAATGTATCATTTGTTGCTAAGACTGGTCAATCATCTGATAATAGGAAAGGGACAAATAGGGGTCCTAATCCTAATCTAAAGTGCACACACTGTAACAGAGTTGGTCATACCAAAGAAAGATGTTTTGAAATTATTGGCTATCCTAATGGAAATCAAAAGAGGGCTGGTAATACTGGAAGTTGGTCAAATAATAATAATAATTCTAACAGAACTCAGGGTAACTGGAAAAATGGTATGACCAATACTAGTAACAATGTGTGCAGTAATGTTTCTGCTGGCTCACCTTTTACTCCTGAGCAGATTTCTAGGTTAATGAATTTGATAAATGAGAAGTCTGGTGGAGATCCTCAGAGCTCCAATGTTGGAGGTGAGTCAGTTGTTGTGAGTGGTTTTTCTAGTATGTCTGTTCTGTCTAAACTGTCCAAATTGTTTGAAAATTTCTCTAGTTGTTCTAATATGGTTAAGTATGCACTATTTTTTGGTTGGATCATGGACTCTGGTGCCAACCAACATATGGTAGGTAGTGATGAACACTTAGTAAATTGTGTTGATGTGTCTAAATATAACATGGAAGTCAAACATCCCAA
This sequence comes from Ambrosia x helenae, assembly GCA_030844895.1. Classification (NCBI taxonomy): domain Eukaryota; kingdom Viridiplantae; phylum Streptophyta; class Magnoliopsida; order Asterales; family Asteraceae; genus Ambrosia; species Ambrosia x helenae. Next base: position 963,363 of record CM061233.1, read on the forward strand.
TGGCACAAAAGCAAAGGTCACCAAGATAGGTGATATTAAGCTTGCTGATGGGTGATTCTGACTGATGTGTTTTTAATACCTGATTACTGTGTTAATCTGGTATCTATACACAAACTTGCTAAGGATAACAAATTAGATGTTCTGTTTAATGAAAATGAATGTTTTGTCCAGGATTCCAAGTCAAGGAGAATCCTGGTGACTGGTAGACAGCAGGATGGATTGTATTTTGTAGAAAAAATGTGAGTTTCAATAGTATTAGTCTTAACAGTGTTTCTGATCATAGTCTTTGGCATAGCAGATTAGGTCACCCTTCTAACCAAGTTCTAGCTGTGTTAAAAGATAGTTTGAATGTTGGAGAACCTGATTCTTTGCCTTGTGAGATATGTCATAAGGCAAAACAGGTCAGGGTGCCTTTTCCTCTTAGTGATCATAAGGCTAAGGCTGTAGGTGATCTTGTACATCTTGATGTATGGGGACCCTATAAGATCACTAGCAGGGAAGGGTTTAGGTATTTTCTCACTGTTGTTGATGACTACTCTAGGTCTGTGTGGGTTTATTTGTTAAAATCCAAGTTGAGGTCTTTGAAAATCTTGTTAGTTTTTATGAATTGGTTAAAACTCAATTTTCAAAAAATGTTAAAATTTTTAGAAGTGACAATGGAACTGAATTCATTAATAAACAGATGAATGTTTTTTGTAATAATAAAGGTATTATTCATCAAACATCATGTGCTTACACTCCACAACAGAATGGTGTTGTGGAGAGGAAACACAGGCATCTTTTGAATACAGCTAGAGCTTTGTTGTTTCAGAGTAGTATTCCTTTGAATTTTTGGTCTGAATGTGTGCTTACTGCTGCTTATTTGATTAACAGGATACCTTCTTCTGTTCTAAATGGTAAGAGTCCCTATGAATTAGTATATGGGTTCCCCCCTGAGATTAGTCACTTAAGGAATTTTGGGTGTTTATGTTTTAAAACTATTTTAGATGGTCCTGATAAGTTGTGTAGCAGGGCTGATAAAAGTGTTTTGATTGGTTATTCTTTTGAAAAAAAGGTTATAAATTGTATGATTTAGAAACAAGGAAAGTTGAGTTTTCCAGGGATGTAAAGTTCTATGAGAACATTTATCCTTTCAAAACTGAACATAAAACCTTTGTTTCTGAAACTTTAAATCATTTAAATTTTTTTGATATCTTTGAAAAGGAAAATTCTGAAAGTGACAAAACTAAACAAAATTTTTCAAACCTTCCCGATGATGAAGGGGAACCTATTAGTGCTCATGATCTCTCCTCTAGGGAACAGTTAGATGACTCACCTAGGGTAACTAGTGAGGTAGATCATGGTCAAGGTCATGATCAGCAACCTAGTAATACTACAGGTAGAGGGAATGACTGTTCAGGGGTTGAGGGTCAAGTGAAGAGACTAGGACTCCTGAGGGAAGTAGAACTGTTAGACAGTCCAGTAGGGAGTCTGTCTTGCCAAAGAAATTTGGTGATTATGTGATAGAAAGTAAGGTTAGGTATCCTATAGAGAAGGTAGTTAATTATTCCAACTTATCTGTTGAGAACTTCAGTTTTGTGTCCAATTTAAACAAAGTTGTTGAGCCTATTTCATATTCTGAAGCTTCAAAAGACCCACATTGGGTAGAAGCTATGAATGATGAAATGCAGGCTCTGTATAGGAATAATACTTGGATAGTTACTGATCTGCCTCCTGGCAGAAAGGCTATTGGTTGTAAATGGGTTTATAAAGTCAAATATAAATCTAATGGTGAGGTAGATAGGTATAAAGCAAGGTTAGTTGCTAAGGGCTATAGTCAAAGAGAAGGTCTTGACTTTGGAGAAACCTTTTCTCCTGTTGTTAAAATGGTTACTGTCAGAAGTGTTATTAGTCTAGCTGTTCAGAATAGTTGGACTTTATTTCAGTTAGACATTAATAATGCTTTTTTGTATGGGTCTATAACTGAAGATGTGTATATGAAATTACCAGAAGGATATGCTTCTGGTAATGAATCTAAAGTTTGCAAATTGGTTAAGTCTTTATATGGTTTAAAACAAGCTCCTAGGAAATGGAATGAGAAACTTGTTAATGTTCTGAAAAACATAGGCTTTGTGCAAAGTGTATGTGACCATTCAATGTTTGTTAAATCTGTGAAAGATATTTTTATAGTCTTGCTGGTTTATGTCGATGACATAGTGATCACTGGAAACAGTGAAGTTGAAATTCTTAATGTTAAAACCTTGTTAAAAGAAAGTTTTCAAATTAAGGATCTAGGAAAGTTAAAGTATTTCCTTGGTATTGAGGTTCTATATTCCAGTGAAGGAATATGTCTCAACCAGAGAAAATATTGTCTTGATCTTTTAAAAGAATATGGGTATTTGGGTTGTAAGCCTGTTAGTGTTCCTATTGAGCAAAATTATAATGTCACTATTAAAAATAGTGATGAAAAATATTTAGAAGATATTACAGGATATCAGAAGCTAATAGGAAAACTAATTTACTTATCTTTGACCCGTCCAGACATAAGTTATGCTGTACAGTTTTTGAGTCAGTTTATGCATAAACCAACTCAAAATGTACAGCGAATAGCTTTGAGGTTACTTAGATACTTGAAGCTATCACCTGGAAAGGGTTTAATGTTCAAAAAGGGTAAGGATTTAACCCTGTCAGCATACTCTGATGCTGACTGGGCTAAGTGCTTGGTTACACGAAAATCTGTAACAGGTTTTTGTGTCTTTATTGGTGAGTGTCTTGTTTCTTGGAAAAGCAAGAAACAGAGCACAGTTGCTCGGTCTTCAGCTGAGGCTGAGTATAGAGCAATGTGCTCAACTGCTTGTGAACTTATTTGGGTATCTAACTTGTTAAAGGAATTGGGGATTGACAGTAAGTTGCCCATAGACCTATTCTGTGATAGCAAGTCTGCTATCTCAATAGGAGAAAATCCTGTCTTTCATGATAGAACTAAACATTTTGAGCTTGATTGGCACTTCTTAAGAGAAAAGATTAGTTCTGGGTTTCTTAGAGCAGTCAAAGTGAAATCAGATCAGCAAGTTGCTGATATATTCACTAAGGGACTGCTCAGTAATCAGCATGAGGTTTTGTGTGCTCGACTTGGTCTGACTGATTTGTATAGTAATTGAATTAAGGGGGGGTGTTAAAATATATGGGTCTTAGCCCAAATATTAAGCCTATAATTCAATTACATATTGTTGGGCCAGTCTGGTAGCCCAGTTACTTATTCTGATATTATAAGCCCACTTTATGTTGAACTGGGTCATTGTTATTTGGTCTGGACCATTGGTCCGGGTCAGTTTATGTGGTTGTTGTTATTTGTGTTTTCTCACACAGATTGGTGAGCTGGCATTGGTTATGATCGTTGGATGCTTTCTTTCCTGGCCGTTGGATCATCTCTGGGAGCTGTATATAAAGAGAGCTCGTGTACGAGTTCTCAGTTTAGTCGTATTGTTTTCTTCTTTGTTTGTACTCTCTGAGTTCTAGGGTTTCAGTAGTTGTGAGGTTGTTATTATTTCTCTTTGTATTCTGGTTCTTGATCTGCTGATATTATTGATCAGCAGATCCTTTGTGTATTGTACTTCTCTATTATTGATCTCAGTGATTTACTGAGATCTATTTGGGTATTGGGGGGTACGTTTTGGTTTGGGTTAATAAGAGATTTGTCACCTTGTTTTGTCGCCTACATCTGTTGTTCTTGATTGTGAGTTTATGTTGGCTCCTGTGTTGATTTCTTTATTTTTGTTATTGTTGGTTGAAACCCTAAAAGTTAACAAACATCTAAGATAAACAACCATATTTTTTATTTTTTATACGTTTGTATATTTCAAAATTTAAAGGTCTTATGGTTTGAGTAAAATTTATTGTCCATTAGTCCTTGTAGGCCATGCCGTTTGTGCCAACATGAATCATCATTTGCTAAAGAAATTATTTTCAAATTTGTTTGAATATAGAGAATAACCGAACTTACGAAACAGCCAACTTAGTCCTTTACTAACTCATTTATTTAACTCACAAATGCCAAACGCTACATGTCAAACATTTGATGTGCCCTTCACCTTAAAGCGTGACCATGAGAAACAAAAGTGTATTACTAGTATGACCAAGGAGAGTCACATTTAATTTCTTAATTAGATACCTCTGATCTTGGTTTTTTGGTTTTTGATTTTTTGGATTTTTAGCTTGTAGTTTTTTTGAATTGTGTTATATCATTGTGTCTTTTGTGTTGCATTGTGTCTTTTCTTTATTTTCGTCATTGTGTCATTTCTATTATTCATTGTGTCATTTTTCCCCATCATTGTGTTATATTTATTGAAATTGTGTTTTATTTTATGACTCATTGTATTATATTTTGTAATCCAATGTATTTTTGTATCTTTTTCACCATTTTTATTTTTGTTACGTTTTAGAATAACTTTTTTTTTTATAGAATAACTGAATTCCATTTCTTGAGTTCAGGGTACCCACTCATTCCACCTTTACCAAACCAAAAAAGAAGTTGGAGGTTGATTTTAAAAAGCAAAAGTTAATCTAAGTGCATTATTAAATGTACAAGGTACGTTTAGAAATCACTACTTTAAAACGAGGCATAAAAGCATACCAAGACATTTCAACACTCTGACATATTTGTTTCCCAATAAAGTACAACAAGATATGCATAACGTACAAACTACCATAGCGTTTTAAACCGTTTGAGCCATAGGTTGAGTTTGACCTCTTCCTAGCTGAATCTCATCCGGCTTTCGACGCCCACCCATCTGCTCCGCATAATAACTTAAAAACCCTAATAAACTCGTCTTATCAATCACTTCCTGATGATACGATTTACACACTAGATACAACACCGTTTGCGACACAATAAACAACAAAAACAACTTCATAAGCACAACTCCACATAACACCCCAATCATCACCCTCCAAATCATCGCTAATCCCGAATCCTCACTCCCATACTGCACAAACCACTCGTACACAAATATCAACCCTAACAAAATCCCGTACAACACAAACCCAATTCCCATACCCACCTTCTTCTTCCCGTTCGCCAAAACCTTACCTTTCTTCATAGCCTTAAACCATTCATGTCTTCCAAAACAGTAACAACACTAGCCAGTTGCCAAACAACGCTCAAATATAAAAACCCTAAAACATACACAATCAAGACAAGTAACAAAACAACCGACCCTAAAACCGAAGATTCAAATATATATCTAACAATATATATAACCACGCCACTCATCACATTGTAGATAAACAACGCAATGTATATAAACACAAAGGTGACACAAAGTTTCTTCCAAACGTTGGGGATGACTTTAACAATAAGGTTCCAGAAAATGACATCATGATCAGCGTACACTGAGGCGATAGTGAAGACGATAGAGGCGGTAGATAGAACAGAGAAGAGGGTTAGGAATATGAAGTAAATGATCTTAAAAAGCCAGTAGTAGAGCCAATAAGTGACGGTCGTGTTGTTATGGTAGGTAGAATTGTATGGTATGTAGTTGTTTTCGATTCGCCAAAAGAAACGATTAGAGATCTCCATGTGAGCTAAGAATATTATTGTGAGAGGAAGGATGAGAGTGATGGTGATTTGGGTGAAGATGTTTTTACGTGAGAAGATTGTTGTGAATGAGTGTTTGAAGATTCCAAAGAATCCAACATGTTTCATGTTGTGTTCTTCGGATGGATCCATTGTTGTTGGTTTAGTTAGGTTTGGATCGAAAAGATGAAGTGTGGTGTGTGGATGGATGTTTGAGTGGGTAGTTTCTTTATAAGACGATGTGTCCTCTTAGAAATTACGACATACAATGTGTCTGTCTTTATTATCTGGTCCCATTTTGTTTTAAAGAATTTATATTAAAAGTATGTTACTGTTGTGACGCGTTTAGAATAATAAGATAGGTATTACTTGGAACATGCTTGTGACATAGTCATATGGGGTAGTTACAACGTACAAGGCCATGTATTTCACATTTATACCCAATATTCAAGAATATGTGCTTGAGGAAATGTGATTTTAGATTTATAGGTTGAGGTGGTTCTATATATATTATTACTAGGTTAGAGTCCTGTGGGGACCCACGGTTCACCCGAAAGTAAAATGAAAAAAAAGTAGGAAAATAAGAATTGTATTATGCAATTTGTTTTGGTTACTAAATGTTTGATAATGAAATATGTATGAATTTTGATGTTAAATGCAAAATGTCATCTAACAGTTTAATGTAACGAAATGATGGATATATCGAGTAAGTAAAGTTTAATTTGACAACTGCAAACTACATAGCATACTATCACAATATCACACATTACATCATTTGGGTAATATCTATATTCTAATCATAATTAAGCTTAAGCATAGAACACTTATAATTCTTAACGAACTTCAACCAATATCACACATTACATCATTTGGGTAAGGGTACTATCTATATTATAATCATAACTAAGCTTAAGCATAAAACACTTATCATTTAGTTGGGGCTTAACGAACTTCAACCAATTGTCCATTTTCATTACTTCAATCAAAATCTTCCAACTCTTGTTCATTGATAGCTGATTTTTTACCTTCGAAGTTGTTATCATTGTCATCACGATCCTCGGAGTGCAGCTCATTTTCAATAATTTATGAAAACCTCCACTATTGTATTCCATATTTGTGTTCTACATAAAATATAGTTGTTGTAAAGATATGGATACGGTGATAAGTAAATCAAGAAACAATCCTTAACCTGCTTACTTGAATGGGTAGCTTAAATTTTCATGTTATCTCTCCAATGGTTCAAACCAATTACATAGGGTCCAATGTCACATTCTGTAATATAAATTTCCTATATTTTATTAAAAAATAGACACCAAAAGGATCAACCCAGACCCATTTCAACATGTAGCCAAAAGGACCCATTGTACACACACTTTAGGCAACTTTTGACATGTTACAAAAAGCCGCCAAAAAACGCCATTATTTAAACTGTGTAAATATAGTACTTAACAATTAAAAATCTTAATAAATAACATCAAAATCATAATCAATCATTCAAATCAATGACATTAAAATAATCCGTGTCTGAAATTGACTTACCCATTATATACAGTTATTATTAACATCTTAAAATTAGCACACTTAAAATTAGCACACTTATTGAAATCAAGATGATGATTATCGTTTAGTTACAATTGATTAAAGGAAAGTCTTAATATCAAAATGAAAGTCGGTCAACAATGTTAAAATGAAATTCGTAATATTAGTAACATCAATAAATAAGATTAAAAATCTTAATAAATAACATCAAATTCGTAATCAATCATTCAAATAAATGACATTAAAATCATCCGCGTCTCAAATTGCCTTACCCATTATATACAACTTATTATTGACATCTTTAGTAATCATTATTAGTTGTACAGAAAGTAACTTTTTGAAAATTTATATTATCATTTAATTTCATTGTTAAATTTGGTATGACGATTAAATGATTTTATTATTTGTTAAGGTTTATATAGTATTGTTGTGTCTCGAACAATTCTGCAAAATTGGAAATACTGTGCCTCGATTGACGTGATCGAGTAGGAATATTTATTTATATATTTGAATTATAAAAATGAAAGAATTGGTAATTGACGTGAATCGGTCAACAACGCTTAAAATTAGCACAATCAAACTCAAAGACATAAAGTCAAAGAATTGACCTCCATCAAATTAACAAAAAACGTAAAAAGTTTTTACTCAGATTTAGTCAACAATATTAAAATTAAGGTCGTAATATTAGTAATGGCAACGAAAATTATCTTGAATGCATTATATATTTTAGGAAACTGTTAAATAGATTTAAATTATATTTATTATTAAAAGAATAATAAAAGTGTAGGAAAATAAATGTACACTCCCATCTTTGGATTATATTTAAATTATAAACTGTTAAATAGATTTAACATTGTTAAATAGATTTAAATAAATGTTTAAAGGAAAGCCGTATATGTTTAAAAGAATATCGTTTCATGATAATTGATTAAAGGAAAGTCTTTGAATTATAAAAAAGGGAAGGATTGGTAATTGACGTGAATTGGTCAACAACGCTTAAAATTAGCACAATCAAATTCAAAAACATATAGTCAAATAATTGACCTCCATCAAATTAACAAAAACGTAAAAAGTTTTTACTTAGATTCGGTCAACAATATTAACATTAAGGTCGTAATATTAGTAATAGCATTGAAAATTATTTTGAATACATTATATATATTTTAGGAAACTGTTAATTATATTTAAATTATATTTATTATTAAAAGAATAACAAAAGTGTAGGAAAATAAATGTACATTGTTATCTTCGGATTATATTTAAATTATAAACTCTTAAATAGATTTAACATTGTTAAATAGATTTAAATAAATGTTTGAAAGAAAGTCGTATATGTTTAAAAAAAATATTGTTTCATCACAATTGATTAAAGGAAAGTTGTATTATCAAAATTAAAGTCGGTCAACAATATTAAATTGAATTTTGTAATATTAGTAATATCAATAATTAAGATTAAAAATGTTAATAAATAAAAATCAAATCATAATCAATCATTCAAATCAATGACATTAAAATTATCATAAATAACATTAAAACTCTTCATAAATAACAACAAAACCATAATTTAAATTTCAAATCAATGACATCTTGTGGTGCAACCTTAGTAACAAACATTTTGTGCTCGATTGAACACCATTTGAAGACACAATATTCGCCAATGGAAGTATCTTTTGATTGAAGCAAATCAGGTCATCCAATCATAGTAAACCTTTACAAAAGAATTACATATAGAAAATTTAGAATGTGTAACTAATTATAAAATAAGAATATTGTAAACATAAATGTTGAATATGCAAATAACAAACCTAGCGACTTGTGAAACAATTTCTGCACGTAATATTAGTATTAGTATTAGTTATTATTAGTAATTAGTAATATATTCGTAAAAACAGTAATAGAAAAATTTAATCCAGTCAATAAGATATAAATGGGATTAAAATTAAAAATCGTCATATCAGTTTTAGTATTAGTAATATATTCGTAATTTAACTCGGTCAATTCGGTCAATAATAAATAAATGAGCTTAAAAATCGTAATATATAACATTAAATTGGATCAATTATTATTAATGTCATTAAAACTCATAATAAATAACATAAAAAATGAATAAATCCTATTAATTGCAGGCAAGACCAATAATAATTCATAAAGATAAATTAAATATAATTTCATAGTAATATTAATATAAATAAATGAGATTAAAAAATCGTAATAAATAACATTCAATTCGGTCAATTATTATTAATGTCAATTAGTATTAGTAATATATTCGGTCAATAATACTATTTTTACGAATAGTAAAACTAAAATCATAATATTAGTATTAGTTAATATTAGTAATTAGTAATATATTCGTAAAGATAGTAATAGAAAATTTTAATTCGGTCAATAAGATATAAATTGGATTAAAATTAAAAATCGTAATATTATTTTTAGTATTAGTAATATATTCCTAATTTAATTCGGTCAATAATAAATAAATAAGATTAAAATTAAAAATCATAATATTAGTATTTGTATTAGTAATATATTCGTAAATTAATTCGATCAATAATAAATAAATGAGCTTAAAAATCGTAATATATAACATTAAATTCGGTCAACTATTATTAATGTCATTAAAACTCATAATAAATATCATTAAAAAATAAATAAATCCTATTAACTGCAGGTAAGGCCAATAATAATTCGAATGAATAGTAATATAAATAATATTAAACATAGTTTCATAAAGATAGATTAAACATAATTTTGTAGTAATATTAATATAAATAAATGAGATTAAAAAATCATAATAAATAACATTCAACTCGGTCAATTATTATTAATGTCAATAAATAACATTAATTATAACATACTAAAAATACATTAAAAATAATTAAATCTTATTAAACATAAATTCGAAAAAAGTAATATAAATAAATTAGATTAATAATTTTAATAAATAACATTAAATTCTGTCAATTATTATTAATGTCAATAAATAACATTAATTCTAACATACTAAAAATACATTAAAAATAATTAAATCTTATTAAAAATAAATTCGAAAAAAGTAATATAAATAAATGAGATTAATATTTTTAATAAATAACGTTAAATTCGGTCAATTATTATTAATGTCAATAAATAATATTAAACATCTTAATAAATAACAGTAAAAATGAATAAATCTTATTAATTGCAATCAAGACTAATCATAATTCATAAACATAGTAATATAAATAAATGAGATTATAAATCTTAATAAATAAACTCAAAATCGTAATCATTAATTCAAATAAATTACATTACAAACATAAAAAATCGTAATTTTAATTTGAAAATCAATGACTTTTTGTGGTGGAACCTTTGTAACAAACAGCGTGTGCTGGATTGAACACCATTTAAAGACACAATATTCGCCAATGGAAATATCTTCTAATTGAAGCAAACTAAAATCATAATATTAGTATAAGTATTAGTTAGTATTAGTAATTAGTAATATATTCGTAAAAATAGTAATAGAAAATTTTAATTCGGTCAATAAGATATAAATGAGATTAAAATTAAAAATTAATATTAGTTTTAATATTAGTAATATATTCATAATTTAATTCGGTCAATAATAAATAAATCCGATTAAAATTAAAAATCGTAATATTAGTATTAGTAATATATTCGTAAATTAATTCGGTCAATAATAAATAAATGAGTTTAAAAATCGTAATATATAACATTAAATTCGGTCAACTATTATTAATGTCATTAAAACTCATAAATAATCATCATTAAAAAATAAATAAACTCTATTAATTGCAGGCAAGACCAATAATAATTCGAATGAATAGTAATATAAATAATGTTAAACCTAATTTCATAAAGATAGATTAAACATAATTTCGTAGTAATATTAATATAAATAAATGAGATTAAAAAATCATAATAAATAACATTCAATTCGGTCAATTATTATTAATGTCAATAAATAACATTAATTCTAGCCTACTAAAAATACATTAAAAATAATTAAATCTTACTAAACATAAATTCGAAAAAAGTAATATAAATAACTGAGATTAAAAATTTTAATAAATAACATTAAATTCTGTCAATTATTATTAATGTCAATAAATAATATTAAACAGCTTAATAAATAACAGTAAAAATGAATAAATCTTATTAATTGCAATCAAGACTAATCATAATTCGTAAACATAGTAATATAAATAAATGAGATTATAAATCTTAATAAATAAACTCAAAATCGTAATCAATAATTCAAATAAATTACATTACAAACATAAAAAATCGTAATTTTAATTTGAAAATCAATTACTTCTTGTGGTGGAACCTTTGTAACAAACAGCCTGTGCTGGATTGAACACCATTTAAAGGCACAATATTCGCCAATGGAAATATCTTCTAATTGAAGCAAACTAAAATCGTAATATTAGTATTAGTATTAGTAATTAGTAATATATTCGTAAAAATAGTAATAGAAAATTGTAATTCAGTCAATAAGATATAAATGAGATTAAAATTAAAAATCGTAATATTAGTTTTAGTATTAGTAATATATTCATAATTTAATTCGGTCAATAATAAATAAATCAGATTAAAATTAAAAAAACGTAATATTAGTATTAGTAATATATTCGTAAATTAATTCGGTCAATAGTAAATAAATCAGATTAAAATTAAAAATCGTAATATTAGTATTAGTATTAGTAATAAACAAATGAGCTTAAAAATCGTAATATATAACACTAAATTCGGTCAATTATTATTAATGTCATTAAAACTCATACTGAATAACATTAAAAAATGAATAAATTCTATTAATTGCAGGCAAGACCAATAATAATTCGTAATATTAGTTTTAGTATTAGTAGTATATTCGTAATTTAATTCGGTCAATAATAAATAAATGAGCTTAAAAATCGTAGCACATAACACTAAATTTGGTCAATTATTATTAATGTCATTAAAACTCATAGTAAATAACATTAAAAAAAAATAAATCCTATTAATTGCAGGTAAGACCAATAATAATTCATAAAGATGGTTTAAACATAATTTCGTAGTAATATTAATATAAATAAATGTGATTAAAAAATCGTAATAAATAACATTTCAATTCGGTCAATTATTATTAATGTCAATTAGTATTAGTAATATATTCGGTCAACAATACTATTTTTATGAATAGTAAAACTAAAATCGTAATATTAAAAATAAATGAGAGTTATTTCGTTCATAAATAAATGTTAAATTGATTAATAATCAATCATTCATAATAAAAAATAAATGAGGCTTATTATGGTAAACTAAAATTCATATTAATATTAATATAAATTCGGTCAATTATTAAAAGATAGTAATAAATAACATTAAATTCAATCAATTATTATTAATGTAAATAAATAACAATAATCCAGATTCAAATTTCAGATTAAATGACATTAAATTCGGTCAATTATTATTAATGTAAATAAATAACAATAATTTAGAATTAATGATATTAAATTCGGTCTAATATTACAATAATATTAAACATAATTTCAAAAAACAGTAATATAAATAAATGTGATTAACTGTAACGTTCCTGTTGTATATGTTTTTAGACAATAGAAATTTGTTCATTGCCTTCAGCACATTCTGAATTGACACGTTAAAAAACAACATTAAAAAATAAAGAATCATTTTTGAAAATTAAATAGGCATATGTACATGAAAATAACAAATATACCAAAACTGTTGCCGAAGGGTCATGCAATGCCTTGAAGAATTGAGAACCATTATGATAACACATAATAGCGTTTGTGTCTTCGGATCAAATCCTGTTTTTCAAATGTTAAAACATAGCATTACTAAATCCGATCGAATAGTAAATCCGATTCAATTTATGTCTAAAAAAACCGTGATGACAATAATAAAATTAACATAAATCTGATTGAGCGCAATCCTTATTATCCCTTTATCACAAATCCGATTGAATATGTGTTTATCACAAATACGTTCATCACAAATCCATTTCATTAGAACATGTGATAAACACAAGAATGATTTCAAATGGTAATTAGATTTTCAAAAATTAAAAAGAATAAAAAAAAGTAACAATAGGAATCGATAGTATCTTTGTTATCCCTTTATTACAAATTCGATTGAATATTTTGTTTATCACAAATCCGTTTCATTAGAACATGTGATAAACACCAGACTGATTTCAAATGGTTATTAGATTAGGAAATCTTAAAAAGAATAAAAAAAATAACAATAGGAATTGATAGTATCTTTGTTATCACTTTATAATAAATCCAATTGAATATGTGTTTATCACAAATCCGTTTATCACAAATCCGTTTCATTAGAACATGTGTTTAAGAAGAATGATTTCCACGTAAAAGAATAAGAAATTTCATTCGGTTTGATTTGTTCTTAATAATGTTAACAATAAAAAAAGTCAAAATAATAATAGGAATCAACATTAGAAGAGTAGTTTGGATGTTTACCTTTAATCAGTTGTGGATAATCAACAAATGATGCAAGGTGAAGAAGAAAGATTGAAAGATTTGTTAGGAATTAGGAAGAATATGAGAGTTTTGATATGGAGAATGAAAAAAAAAAAGGTTTTTATAGTCATAATTTGGAGCTCCATATTAGTTGTTGGATACCTCAAACCCTCTCTAAGGCCTTGATTCAACCCAAGTGACCTCAATTATTATATAGATAGATTGTAAAAAAAAACCATTGTCATCATTTGCTAGCTACCTGACGCCCTTCTTGCACCCAGTGTGTTGCGGTGTTCCAGGAACACCCTGGTTGCCTACGCGATTATCCCCTCGCGCGACACACTTTTACCACAAAACATATATAGGCAAGTAATTAAAATTGAGCTTATGGATTCCCACTTTAGTCATGGTTCCTTATCATAAGTGATAGATTGATGTTAATAAAGCCTGATATAAGTGAAAAGCTAATATGTAATTGTCGGTCACCATATGATGTGTAATTCTATCTTTGACTATGTGTTGAAATACATCAACTCAATTCGGTCAATAACTATTTTGTTAGATATTTTTCTTATTCGTTTATTTGTATTTTCAAAGAACTCATCATAATCTATGTATTTGTTCTTCTATGGTTTGATGGTATTTATGGTTTGTGTCAATGGGTGTAATCTTTTAATAAATCTTTCATCACCGTTTTATCCCTGTTGCTATACTCTTGTGTATATCCATCGTTCTTGGCTGTTTGTTTGCTTATTATTAGAGCTGGCAATTTCAATCCATCTAATTGAGTTTGGGTTATTTTGGGTTTAAAATTTGACCTTGTGGGTTGAAATGGGTTTAGTATAATTTTCAAGGGGGTTAGGATAGGTAATTTTAATTGTAGGAAATAAGTAAGTGGGTCAGGATGGGTATGTAAAAAAACAAATGGATCAGGATGGGTATTTTTAGATAACCATATACAAATCTGAATTAAAACTCACTCAACACCAAAAGCGTTGATGCCTCATAGAAATAAATGTCATTAAAAAAATTATATTTTTTACATTTGTTGATAACCCCGGTCAGTTCGAAACCATTCAGGTCGTTAACAGACGACCAGGTCGAAACAACACGGGTCGTTAACGAGACCGATCTCATTGAAATGGTTCAAGTCGTTAGCGGCTTGAACGAATCGAAACGGTCTGAGTTGTTGATCGGCCAGTTCGGGTAGAAATGGTCTGGTCGTTGACGGGCCCGGTCGGGTTGAAACGATCCAGGTTGCTAACATGATCAGTCAGGCCGAAACGGTCCGGGTCGTTATCACGTCCGGTCGGATCGAAACAGTCCAGTCGCTATGGGACGGGTAGGGTTGAAATGGTCTGGGTCGTTACCGGGCCCGAAAGGGTCGAAACGGTTCGTGTCGCTACCGAGCCCGGTTGGGTCGAAATGGCCCGGGTCACTACGGGACGAGCCAGGTTGAAACGGTCTGGGTCGTTACCGGGCTCGATCAGGTCAAAACGGTCTGGGTTGTTACCGGGTTTGATCGGGTCGAAACAGCCTGGGTCGCTACGGGACGGGTCAGGTTGAAACGGTCTGGTCGTTACCGGGCCCGGTCGGGTAGAAACGGTCCAGGTAGCTACCGGGCCTAATCGGGTCGAAATGGTCCGGGTCGCTACGGGACGGGTCAGGTTGAAACGGGTTGGGTCGTTACCGCGCCTGGTCAGGTCGAAACAGTCTGGGTTGTTACCGGGCCCGACCGGTTTGAAATGGTCCGGGTCGCTAACGGGCCCGGTTGTTTACGAGCCCGATCGGGTCGAAACGGTCTGAATCGCTAACGGAATCGGCCGGGTCGAAACGATCCCGGTCGCTAACGGGCCCGACCGGGTCGAAAGGGTCCTGGTCGTTAACAGATCCTGTCAGGTTGAAACGGTTCGGGTCGCTAACGGGCCCGTTCGGGTTGAAATAGTCCGGATCGTTACCGGTCCCGGCCCGGATCGATAACGGGTCAGTCGGGTCGAAACGGTTCGGGTCATTAACGGCCCAGGTCAAGTCAAAAGGGTCCGATAACGAGCACGATCAGGTCGAAACGGTCCGGGTTGTTAACCGGACCGGTTCGAAATGAAATATTTCGGATCCATTAAATTTTTATTTTTGTGTTTCTTTTTGTTTTTTTATTTTAAATTTGTTTTTTTTACTTTTTAAACTTTTAATTTTTTCTTGTTATTTTAATTTTTTAAAATCTTTTTAATCTATTTTGATGTGAACCTATCTTAATTCGACCATTTTTTTAATTTACCCATCTTGAGCCAAACCCATCCTAACCTAAACACATCCTGACCCAACAACCAACCCAACCCAACTTACCTATTTTACCACCCCTACTTATTATTAACGAGCCGGAAAAAGTTAATACGCGAATGTCGGTGTAGAATTATTTGAAAAATAAAGGTATAATGCAAGCGAAAAAAAAATACTAGTTTATCTGTTTTTATTCAAATTTTATTTTAATTTTAATGTTTATTGTTTGACATATGTGGACAAAGGGGGAAGAGTGGAGGAAGTTTACATCGTGAGACAAGAAAAGGAAAGTGCATGTCACGGGTCAACGAGAGGAGAGTGAGTTCTTTCTAAAAAACGAAGGTAGAACTTTTGTGGACTCCGCTTAAATTTAAGAAAAGTTAAGGCAATTACTTGTTCTTTTCTCATGGTACTCTTGAAAAGTAAATTTAGGGGTTTGATTGAAGAGTGACACCACTAACTATTACAAAAAAGATGCTCGGAATGATGTTTGGTAAGTAGATAGATCGATATAAGGTCGTGTGTGTTTTGTTTATACTAAGGGTTTTTTTTGTTTTTACTATGATCTGATTCATTAGTAATAAGATACTAGTGGATTGGCCCGCGCGATACAGCGGGTTTTCATACGTGTGGTCATTCTAAAATTAAGAGAGGACAACGGGCCACATACGTCTAGGCAAAAGTGTCATACTATCTCACATTATTGTTATGGGCATCGGCCTATAATTAATATGAGCAATAGTGAATGCACCATTGCACCAATATGTTATAAGATGGTGGTAGGTAAAATCAATTAAAAAAAAAGCAACCTACAATATGTGTTATTACATACTTGTTACAAAATGCGAGATAAGACACGACCTGAAGCTCAACCTATATAATCTTACCCTATCAAATATAATCTAATTCGTAATTAAGAAATATGAGAAAAAAAAAAAACAAGCAACAATATGACAAGCTAAAAACTTTATGTTCTCAAATCTCAAATGCCAGTTGTCAATTCCTTTTTACATGCAATAGGATCAAGATTTAGAAAAACATTATGTACATTCTAACTTCTTAGGAAGTTTAGGAACTTGCTAGGAAGTTTAGGAACTTCCTTTTTTTTGTTGGGTCACTCTGTGTACCTCGATTGGGTGTGGCGTCACCGGATCTAACAAGGTTTTTTTACTGGACAACACAGACTACATGTTAGAAAGTTCAAGAAACAAGCAACATAATACCAAAAGTGAATACACTGTGATAGTTTCATAACATCAATGAAAAAATGGTCTAATAATCATGGTCTCATATAGTTTTATAGAAATTGATGTAATAGTTAGTAAGTCTTAACACGAAGTACAGGCATATAATCTTGATAATTTGCACATTTTTAGCAACTATATCTTTGTAAAGGTAGCTGTTATCTAATCATTTGCTAAAATATATTATTTTTAGTGGTTACAAAGACCCAAATAGTTTTAGGTTGCACACACATAAAATAGGCCTCAACTTTGAACCTTTATCATATGCAACATCATTACTACTTGAAAGCAAAAAAAACCCATTAAGAGAACCATAGTTGGCAAAAAAAAATGTTAAACAATATAATACATGAATGAAATAAAATAGGGTAACATTTAATTTAAAACTTGCAATACGTAGTCAACCAAGTAGTTTTGTAATGGATATTAAAGAACTTTCATTTTTGAGATATACAGTGGCCATGATGTAAACAGACCCATTCCGACCCATTTTGCCATTAGCTAGTCAATTAATCTATTACCCAAGCTTACCACCTTCAAAAATGTCACTAATGTTCGAATCCTCTTCGTCACAATTTGTAAATCATAGCAAATTATAAGTGAAGAATCCAATACAAACCATAATGGCCTAGTTAACGACATGATTAATCAGCGGGTCAAATAAGTAGTTTAAAAAAAAGCTTAGTTGGACCAGCACACTAATAGATACAGAAAAACAAAGATTAACGGAGTGGAAATAACTTGAAGTGTTGAGCTATGTGAAACAAGATATAGTTCTGCATCACACAACATTTAGGAACAAAAAACTGAAATCTATATAATCCTTCCATAGAAGATTAATCCATCTTAAGATGGGCTAAGCACATGTTAAGAAAATGACTACAAAGAAAACGTTGATAAATAAGGATAACTTTGTATTCATGTATTGTAATATATAATTTATCTTGGGTCAGATGTGAAATATGACGTTCTAATACAAAAAAAAAAGTAATGCAGAATACACTGAGACCAAACTCACCTTTAATCCTAGAACATAATCCCCACACTTGTAATAAGCAGACTCTTTGTAGCTCTACACTCAGCTGTACCCATACCATCTGCAACCAAATCCAAAATAATCCAAATAACATGCAATGTTTTTTCATACAATGCCCACACACGACAAGCAACCATGATATGTACACGACATAGTTGTCAAAAGCGTGCCCAGGCACAAGGTGCAACCAGGCACACCAAGTGCGCTGCGCCTTGTGAGGCGCGCCTAGGCACTGAGGCGCACTATCGGGGCTAATTTCCGGCCAAATTCAGGCTAAAGGTGGACTATACCTCTAAAACATCCTCAATGAGTTATGAACAAGTCCTAAACAACCCTAAAAACTCCTAATGTAGCCCAAAACAAGCCTAAAAACATCTCTAAAATTCCCAAAAAATGTATTTTATACTACGCGCCTAATTATAAAAAGCCCTCGTTTTTTATGCGCCTTGCGCTTAGGCTCCGGGCTCGGCAGGCTCCTAGGCGCTTTGACAGCTATGGTACACGATTTACTTTTCTGCTCCAAGTTAATAAATATGATAAATATATACAAACACACTCTCATAATATGTCTATAAACTCTTGAAAGTTAAAACATACTTCGTTGAAGGAGCATCAATTCCAACTTCTCTTCAAAATATTTGAGTCGTTAACTTTATATATAGAGAAAATTACGCCGTTAGTCCCTGTGGTTTCCTTCTAGTTTCACCTTCAGGTACTAAGGTTTCAAAGTTTCAAGTTGGGGGTTTAACTTATGTTTTTGTAACATAATAGGGTATTACCACTAACATGGTTAATATTTAACTGAGTTGTGAGGGCATTTCTGTCATTTCACAATTTATGTTTATTATTCAATACAATTAAAACCCAACCATCTTGAAAAGTCAAACAACAGCCTCACCACCATCAGCTCATCTGATCTTAGAGAGAGTTAGAGAGAGAAAGAACTGAGAGAGAGAGAGAGAGAGAGAGAGAGTTAGAAGCGATAAGGAAGAGAACAGAGGAGAAGAAAGAGAATCGGAGGAGGAAGAGAAAACCAGAGAAGAAAGAGTGAGGAGATCGGAGGGTGGTGATTCACGACGGTGGCTGCACATCGTCCCTGTGATGGGTGGTGATTCACGGCGGTGGCTGCAGATCATCCCCGTGATGGTGGTTCGTGACTGTGGAGGTCGGGGTATAAAAGACCCATGACCGATGGTCTTTTTTCCCTAGATCTCTTTTTCTACTCGCTCTCTCTCTCTAAACATCTCTCTCATCTCGATCTCCTTCTTTCTCATGTCGTTACAACCGACCACAACCGCCATGGTTTTGTTTTGGTTAGTGACGGTGATTGGAATGGGTTTCCGGGTGGGAAGTAGTGACGGTGATGGGATGGTGGTGGTCGATTGGAATGGGTTTCCGGTTGAGTCACTTCTATACAGACCACAGCCGCCATGCTCTGGCGGAACGTTCTGCTCGAGTCACTTCTATACCGACCACGAAGCCACTTAATTCGGTTGTTTTTGGTTTTATGTGTTGTGTTATATTGGGTTGATGATTACATTTGTTCATTCAGTTATTTGATTTGTGGCAAGGATAGGTTAAGATTGAACAATGTGGTTTTTTTTATGTGCTATTAATAACCTGCAAAATTTTCAGTTTCAAGTATATTTTCATTTATTTATTGTGAAATGACAGAAATGCCTTCACAGCTCAGTTAAATATTAACCCTGTTAGTGCTAATACCCTATTATATTACAAAAACATAAGTTAAACCCCCAACCTGAAACTTTGAAACCTTAGTACCTGAAGGTGAAACTAGAAGTAAACCACAGGGACTAACTGCATAATTTTCTCTTATATATAACTCAATGAAGTTAATTAACTTCATATGTGAAATCCCAAACATACTTTTGTATAAGAAAATAAATAAAACAAAGTAAAAGGTTATTATTAAGCAACTTAACACTAAGAGGGTGTTTGGGATTGAGTTTGGAAATGCAAAAGTGCTTTTGGTCAAAAGTGCTTATTGGCTTATGACTTTTTGAAAAGGAGTTTTAAAAAAAGTGTTTGGATTAGCTTTTGGGATGAGAAACGTCAAAAAGTCAATAGATTGTTATTTTTTTAAGTGTTTCGCTTAACTTATTGTGAATATTGGTTGTATGGGTGATAAATTTGTAATTTTTTTCCAAAAGTCAAAAGCCAAAAGCTCGGATTTCTAACTTTTCAAAACAGCTTTTCCACCCTTAAAAAACTAAAAGCCAAAAGTCAAAACAGAAAGTGCTTTTGGGTTACACAAACAGTTATTGACTTATTAGCTTTGAATATTAGCTTTTCAAAAAGCCAATAAGTCAATAAGTTGGTATGAAACTCAATCCCAACGCTGCCCGTCTTCTATAACCGGTTTGATCACCTGATTCAATGGTTTGTGGGTGGTCTTGGTACCTCATTGAGCTGCGGTCAGTTCGCTTTAGCCAACCTGCTAGCTAAAACACCCTCTAAATTCACATCATGAAAATGTAAAAATTAAAAAAATTGAAAGCAAATCGAGATGATACCAACAAAACACCGGAATGTTTCACATTGATGAAAATTTCTTGCATCCAGGTCATTTAATTTGGTATTTTGATCGTCTCAAAGTGAAAGTTGTAGCTCCAAAGTCTCATAAGAATCCATCTGCACAAGTAGTAGCCTCATGTAATGCAAGCAAACATATCAAAAGAAACTTGTTCCACAAATAAAGCAACCACAAAATACTAAGAAAAATCTTTTTAGTATAAAGCTCATGTACCAGCAGTGAAACACTGAATGATACCAGATGACATATCTTCTTGCATTTCTAAATCTGCAGAATATTATTTTTCCATTGGTTGGGCTTTCCTGCAAGGGTAATAAAAATTAAAGATGACTACATTCTGTAGCAAAAAGAGGCGACGAACCTGAAATTAGGGAACCTCTGTAGCAAATTGGGTTTCCTGGTGAGCATCCGCGACTATAAATGGAGGGGATTTGAAACTATAACAGGTGATGGTTTGAAAGAAGACGATGAATAATGCTACGGTTTCACCGGATAGATAATGAATATGATTAATGATAATAATGGCTCACAACTGTATCATTGAAGATGGGTATAGATGAAAGGTAGTGATGAAATAATGAGGAATAACTCAGCTGAGGTAAATGTTATGGTTTCAAGAATGTACTTGTTTGGGTTAATCTTCATGGGTTGGATTACTCATTTATACCATTGGCATCAAAATTTGTACACCATGGGCATAATAAAAGGAAGAAAGGGGCTAAAAATTAGAGGTTTACACTTGTGTCTCTTGGAATGCCATCTTAACTTTGCCATGTTGGACATCTTTGCCCATTGCTCCCTCTTTATAATGTAGTATCGATATGTGATACAATAAGTCGATAAATATGTATAAATGTTTCTATTAGATACGTTATCACGCTTGTGTGTGTGTATTTTTTGAATAGATAGATGCGTATATCTTAGCTATAATTTTTTAACATGGTTACTCATGTGTGTCTATAGAAGGCAAGGGTCAAGGAATGGTACTGTAAACTGGCTACCACTCATAGGTATAATGGGGCGTTCAAACTATTGAACAATGCATCAAATGTTGCAAAATTATGGGAGTGTTGTGATGCATCAAACATAAAAGATAACGTTTACATACCATAAAAAAATGCATCAAGCGTTGCAAGGTTACTGTGGTTTTGATATTGGTTTTGACGCACATGTTTAAAACGGTGCATCAAGCATGTACAACGATCAACTATGTGTCCACTAAGTGGGTTTGATGCACTATTGTAGGGTTTATGACCCACAAATTTATAATAGTATGTTTAACCTTTATCTAGCGCCTTAGGTTTTATAAGTATTGCACTTTGTAATTTTGCTGTGCGTCCAACTATTCAAGTTTTGATGTTATAATTGATTTTGATGCATTTATTCAAATCATTTTTGTCAAATCAGTAGCTTGAAATACTGGCGATACCTATGTATTATAGCCCAAAAAAAAAAAAAATAATCATAAAGTGATATCACAATTCATGTTACTTTTCTTACACATAATACAAACCTCTGATGTACAAACGTAAGTTATATTACATTTCATTATATTTTACATCAAACATTAGAGAACAACTTTCTAAAAAGACAATGAC
Source organism: Ambrosia x helenae (assembly GCA_030844895.1). Taxonomy (NCBI): domain Eukaryota; kingdom Viridiplantae; phylum Streptophyta; class Magnoliopsida; order Asterales; family Asteraceae; genus Ambrosia; species Ambrosia x helenae. The sequence goes on from CM061233.1 coordinate 985,659, forward strand.
ACTTCAAACGAAAGATTCCTGTAAAAACCAAAATCATCATATATGAAAAAGATTGTAGACAAAACTAAACTTAAACACCACCACCTTCAATTTCAAAATCGAATCTAACTTGTTACATTGTCATCGTTACGTGGTGATGACAATGAAAGATGTTTTTCTCTGCCGAGAGTAAAAACTTTGATACATGAGCAACGAAAGTGGCGAAATGAACATCATGTTTTTGTGGTTGGTTCATATGAAAAGATAACAAAATTTTTGTATTTTTTTTCTAAGTGAATAAAAAAATGAGGGATGTGTGTTGGCTCAAGAGTTCTTCCTATGCCTTATAGTGAAAATCACTTTTTACTTGATCCTCCTTGTGAATTTGTGGACGCATTTAATTTATTACAAAAGTAAAATTAGATAAAGAAACGTGAGAACTACATAAACACTTTGAACATAGTGATGTGTAAGATCCTAGTAGTGTTAGGGTCTTTGTCGATGGAAACCACACGATGTTGACACCAATCATGTATATGAGTATGTTATTAGCTTCGCAACTCAACTAAATCGTTTTGGTAATTTTAGTGTTATCAACGGATTTTGGTGATATTGGATTAACTTGTCAACCAAGTTAATCTTACTAAATATTAACGAGTTAGGTGATGCAGAAGTGCAAGCTCGTTTTAATTAATAAGGTTTGGCGTTTTGTCGGTTCTAATTTTAATCAAAGTATAAATATATCTTTGAGATTGGGCCGTATTTGGTGGACTTAAATTAATAAGATGCCTTAAATTAAAGATGTTATTTGGGCTTGTATGGTAAAAGAAATCTAGTTGGGCCTAATGTTTTTAATAATGATCAGATGGATTTTATACATGAAAATCAAATAAAACCGATGGATCGATGATTACGATATATAACGCAAATTCTTGGTGGATATAGAGGCATACAAAAAATACGGTAACAAGAGAAGCCATCTACATTCTTATTCACAGTTTTCATCAAATCTAAATTGTTTGAAAAGAAATATCTGTATAATCTGATAAATTATTGCTTGTAACTCGTAAATAGGTTTATCTGATAGTTCTCATACGATTCAGAGGATAATCCAAGTTTCACTCATATTATTTGAAGATCCATTCGATTTCCATGTCTGTTTTATATTAGAATTCGATGTTCTAGACTACAAATATCCAACAAGTTGGTTGTTGAATTGAGTGAATTTGGATTCGGTAAGTCCACACATGATGGAGAGAAAAAAAGTGGAAGGGACCCGAAAGACCGGTATGGAAAAAAAAGAATGGAAAGAAATAAACCAACAACGGAAAAGAAATCACTAGTCAATATCAATAGGAAGATCGAGAAGACTACAATTCGAAAACAAAGAATCAACCTTCTTTGTTTCTAATCTTCTTGGGGACACCACTAGTTTGAAGAACGAGTTCAAAGTATTCTAAGACTTAGTGGACGCCTATGTTCCTAAAAAAACATAAATTTGGTAATAGATTATCTTTATTAGATACGGACATGCGAGTGATATTACAAAAATGGTACGTCTTGAACACTATTATAATTAGATCATTCGCAATACCACATATGTGGCTAAGTCCGTGAAAACAGATCACACCCCCACGAATCAATCTGCATGTAGGGCTAGTCCAGATACCAAGTCCAACTTGGTGGTCCGAACTTCCAACAGACTTCTCCCGGTGCGACCGAGTTTAACTAAAAAAAGTAATTAATCTTTCAATGTTAAATTTGAATTAAAAATGTAAAAGTAGGTTATGTTGTGAAGTGTGAGGTCAATATTTCTAGAGGTTTGGTATGGTGGGAAAAAATAAAAGTTTTTTTTTATGGAAGTTTTGAAACCGATGTTAGCATTGTGGATGCTCGTAAAGGGTGATGACAACTAATTTTCAAATAACTTTTTAGATTTTAAGTTAAATACGATTTAAATCGACGTGGTTTGCTCAAAATAACTATTTAAATTTAAAAGTTTTTTTTTGGTTTTACTTTTTTAATCAAATTGTTTGGTTTTCATAACAATTAAGATATAGTCAACAAACTGTATCAAATTTTATGTTAATTTCTTGTAGAAAGACCAAAATATTGTGTTGTCTTTAGAAAAGAAAAATACAAAAATTATATATAAAACCGTAAACTCTCTTTCTAAAAAAAGTATAAAACCTCGTTTTATTGAACTTATTCATTTTCTATGTTCTCTCTCCCAAGAAGAAAACCCGTGGGAACTTCACATCTTCGGCAAAACATTGGAGAGTTGGAGACAGAAACAGTTATTTTGAACAAACCACAAAGATTCAAAATCAAATTGTATTTAACTATCTCGATAGTTATTATAAGAGACATGTTAGATTGTTAGTCATACCAACTCAAAGAAAATTAACTATACTCGACATGGCTTGTTTAACCATCCACACTATCCATCCACTTGCATTCGCTATCGATCATTGCTAGGTACAACTAACGTTGGAGTCACTTTCCATATCTGTGTAGACATAAAAAATATATTTATTAAACAAACTATTATTTCCTTTTAATTAGTTCTATAAATAGACTTGAAGTAAAATATCTTTCAAAATCATTGAGAAAGCAAAGTAGGACCAAATTCGTAATTACTGAAAACTCTTAGTTGGGACCACTCCGTCCAACAAAATTATAAAAATAATTCACGTGTATAGGCATTGGTGGTAATAATATAAGACCCGGGGTATCTCAGGTTTGAATTTTGAGTCAAACATGTTTTACCGGTATTTTCACTGTCGTGTCTACGGACGGATGGGGTATTAATTGGGTTTTCCCGAAATTGATGTTTGGCGACTCGGGTTACTTTCAATGTACTCGATTTGTCCAGTGAATGTCCCGAAATTGCTCAAGTTTGATTCATTTGCCGTTTAAAAAACTGCTCCCTCCGTCCCAATTTAAATGTCGTAGTTAAAAAAAACACACATTTTAAGAAATATTTTGTTTGTTTGTGGTAAAATGACAATAATATCCTCAAAAGTGGTGATTGTGTTTTGTCTTTTATGGGCAAAATTGGAAATTACATTTCTATTTTTGGAAAGGGACATTCAATTTGAGACAAACAAAAAAGGAAGGTAGAACATTTAAATTGGGACGGAGGGAGTACATATATACATCATGACCACATCCACTGATCCACATTTCACACTTTAACAAGTTACAACTTTATCTTCAACATCTTCAACCATCCTCAACAATCAGCCATGGATAGAACAGAAGAGGATATGAAATTCATTGGATTCTTCGGCATATTCAACCAATCATTCAAAACAATCTTCTCACGTAAAAAGATCTTCACCCAAATCACTCTTTCTTTCATCCTTCCTCTAGCCATCATCTTCATAGTCCATTTACAACTCTCACAACATGTCTTTTGGAGAATCAACAACAATTCATTACCATACGACACACACGACTCACGTGAAGCAACCGCCATCGAGTGGCTATTCTACGCTCTATACACAGTTGCCCACTACATCTTCCTCACCCTCTTCTCTGTTCTATCTACAGCTACAGTCGTCTTCACCGTTGCCTCCATCTACACAGGCCGTGAAGTCATCTTCCATGATGTTATCAAAGTTTTTCCTAAAATATGGAAAAGACTTTGCATGACGTTCATATTTATATACTTAGCTTTATTTATCTACAACGTGATCGTTGGTATTGTTATGGCTATATTTAGAGCTATATTAGGGTTTTCGAGTGTTAGTTTAGTTGTTATGATTATTATCTTGATATCATTCGTGTTAGTGTTTTTATACTTGAGCGTTGTTTGTCAACTGGCTAGTGTTGTTACTGTTCTGGAAAATATTCATGGATTTAACGCGTTGAAGAAAGGTAAGGATTTGGCGAACGGGAAGAAGATAGTGGGGATGGGGATTGCATTTGTGTTGTATGGGTTTTTGGTTGGTTTGATATTGGTGTATTTATTGTTTGCGGAGTATGGGCATGAGGTTTTTAAATGGGCGTTGGTTTGGCGGGTGATGATGGGGATATTATGTGGGGTTTTGTTTTTGATGTTGTTATTGGTGTTTATTGTGACGCAAACGGTGTTGTATCTGGTGTGTAAGTCGTATCATCGGGAGGCGATTGATAAGCTGGGGTTGTCGACGTTTTTGAGTGCGTATATGGGGGAGACGGTGGTGTATCCTAGATCAGGTGAAGAGATTCAACTCGGACGCCCTCAGCCTTCGTCTGAACAGGTTTGAACTCTTATTTGTTTGTACTTTTTACATATATTTTGTACCCTAATGGTGTAACGAGTTGGGACTTCGTTTTCTTACCATTTACTACTTTTAGTGAAATGTTTTTAAATTCGTTATTCTTTTATTTAACTTTGTGTGTAATTAGTTACTTTATATTGGAGTGCTTATTCTAAAAATAATAAAATTTAGAAAAAATTACACCGTTAGTCCTTATGGTTTCTACCAAATTTCAATCTAAGGTATTAAGGTTTTATTGTTTCACTTTAAGGTATTAAGCTTTTAATTTGTTTCAATGTCAGGTATTAGGGACTAACCTAGTTAAAACTTAACTGAGTTTGAAGGGTATTATGGTCCATTCACCTGTTTATAAAGAAAGAAACAAAGAAAAAAAGGAATAAAATCGGCCTTGGCAGAATCGAACCCTAGACCAGGTCTGTGATGGACTCACGCCCAGACCAGTTGATCTGACTGGGTGTTTGATGATTTTAAGGAATCTGTTTGATATTTATAAACAACCAGATTAAAACAAAATCCCAAATTCTTATATCCTACGAACCCTAACCCTTATCACAATCGATTGAATAAGAAAACGATACAGATGATGAACAAAAGCATGGGGCTTTTGTTCTAAACTATAAATCGACTATAAAGCAAAGAGTAATTGAATCATACCGAACTGGAGATGGTGTAAATGAGCACAAGTGAGCCGAAATACAAAAACCTCGATTGGAGAGATTTAGGATGTGATAGAGAGAAATTTTGGATGCGTTTTGGTCGCGCTACATGTTGAATATATAGGGTGTATAAATGTTTGGAAATGACGACAAATTTAAGATGATTGAATCGGGTTTTTGGAAGGTTTTAAAAATGCTTTTGAAATCGTTATAACTAACCATGAATCTGGTCGTAATATCGAAATTGATGGCTGGCAATGACAAGGATAATTGTGTCGGTCACCAATCAATCATCAATCGATGAAGTGGATCTTATTGATCAAGGTTCGAGGGTTAGGGTTTGGTTTGGGTTGAATTGGGGAAGATGACCTGCATCGATTTCATTTATAAAGATTCTGATCGAAATAATAACCATCTGGTAGCTTAGATCAGCTGGTTTCCCTGTTCTTTTAATAAGCCAAGGTCCCAGGTTCGAGTCTTGTACAACTGGGTTTTGTTTCTTTATAAACATGTGAATGGACCATAATACCCCTCAAACTCAGTTAAGTTTTAACTAAGTTAGTCCCTAATACCTGACATTGAAACAAATTAAAAGCTTAATACCTTAAATTAGAACAATAAAACCTTAATACCTTACATTGAAATTTGGTGGAAACCATAAGGACTAACGGTGTAGTTTTTTCTAAAATTTATAAAAGATTGTATAAAGCGTAATCATGTGGAGGTGACACGTGTATATGTGCAAGTTTAGTGACGGTAAACTATTTGTATACGTAAGTCTGTGACTACGATACATGAAAGTTTAAAAAACATTTTGGTAATTGTCCACATATAACTTTCATCTTTCCATCATATTTGTATTGTAGTCTCTGTTCGCTTGCAAATGGACCAATCTTTTGGTAATTGTGGCATATGGCTTTACTTTTTTCAACTCAAATTCAAGTTCTCTGATTGTAATTACCTTGTAAATAATTCTTACAATATATCTTGGCTCTCAAGGTTATTGCCGATCCAACGTTTTAGGAGGCCCTAAGCAAACTACAAAGTGTAGGCCCTTTGAATTTGTATGATTTGCAAAAAGAAATAAAAAAATCTAACACTAGATGAACATTATAATCTCCTTTCTGGTAATTATTAATCGATTAAATTATTACGTATATTTTAACTGGTTACACCCCTTAGATATATTGCAACTTAAGGACATTTTCCAATTCAAATTTTGAGCCAATTTTATAGATCTACAAATCTACAATTACTACGTATATAGTTATCCGTGCCTTGATTTAATGGTTTTCTCAACATCTAGGTTGAGAAAGTAGATGAACATTACAACGCCCAATCCATTTTGTAAGACTTGATTACTTGATTAGTAAAAAAAATTATCAATAAACAATCGGTAGTAGCAAATTAAATCGCGAATATTAGAGACTCAATCATACAATCCTTGTTTGTTTTTCACTTTGGCCAACACAAACGTGATACATGGGAAAAATAAACTTTGGTAACCCTTAGGTAGGGGTGAGCATTTCGTGGTTCGGACCCACAGGAACCTTAGACCCGACCCGCGAGAACCTTGGACCCGAACCTTTTTAAATATATGGGTCGGTTCCCGGTTCTAGATTTATATGAATTATCGGTTCCGGGTCGGGTCGGTTCCAAACCCACGGTTCGAATATAAGAACCACAAGAACCATTTGTGGTATTATTATAATCGATTTCATGTAATGTTAATACAATATTAAAAATATTATTAATAAGAATAACAATGTATTTTTCTTGAAATATTTTTCGGCTTGATGTATATGGGATGTGATATATTATATCCAAATTTGAAGTAAATATTTATGTATGTTGCTTTGATTTGTGTGTATTTATGATTTATACATAACAGATTCACATGATGCTTCGAGTGATGAGGATGACAAAAATTGTTACGAAAACATAAGTCGAGAAATGAAAAGTGACTCAAAAAACAATTATTAGGCTATTGTTAGAACAATATGGAGGAATTCTTTTACAAGAATGGTAAAGGAATAGGAATATGTAATCCTCTAAAAGTGGCTATTACACTAAAAGGTTCTAGAGGGTCAAGACCCTTTACCCGACCCATCAGAACCTTTAGGACCCGGAACCACATAGCCTTTTAAGGTTCGGTTCGTGGTTCCTAATTTCAACAATAAAAGGGTATATGGTTCTGGTGGGTCTGGGTCGGGTCGGGTCGGTTCCGGACCCTTTGCACAGCACTACCCTTAGGGGGGACGGGGTACTCCACTGAAAAAAATTTCACTTCACTGATTTCTACCAATCTTGCATTGCCACATCATTTCACTGATTCACTTCAATAAAATAGTTTTTTAGAGGCAACACTCCACTGGAAATAAAATAGAGAAAAAGACAAAAGGGGGAGAGACAAACCACGGGTACCAGGCCGTTAATTAGAACCAGAATTTGGTTCACGGGACCACTACCAGCATGGGTGGCGGCGGTGTTACCGTGCTGGTAGTGGGGTACCCGTGACCAATTTTGGTAGCGCCCCGTCCCCCCTTAGTTTTGGGAGGCCCTAGGCCTTAGCCTAGGTTGCTAAGTCAATAGGGCCGACCCTGAAGATTAACATGACTATTTGATGGTATATCCGTTTCATGTTGGTCATGATTTGGATGAAAATGCTCAAGATCCTCAACAATAAATGAGTTATCCTCAACCCCTCCAGAAACAAATGCTTCTTTTAGTGTAACTAGTTGATGGTTGGAAGGAGTTGACACTGATGGTATGCTTTGTATAGGTTCTGGTGTGAGATTTGAGGATGGGGTACTTATGAAGGCTACATTACCATGAATTTATCATTTGACATGCATACCTCTTTAATCAATTTTCCTATCCTGATTTAAGTCAAGCTCATATATGTTTTTTAGTTGGATATTGAATTGGGTTAAGGTTAATTTTTTAAAGTCATTCTAGTTCCTAATAATAAAACATTATACAAGTTTTAAATTATTTCGTAATGACCTTGAGAACTTGTTCAACAATTGCTCATTTTTGTATATTTGACCCAAGTTGTAAGTTCATTGACTAAGGATGCAAACCTTTCAAGTTGTTGATTTTAGTATTCATCCCATACCGTTAGCTAGTATTTAACATTTATGTCCCAAAGTTCCTTAATTAGCACTAGAACAATAAATTAAACATTGGTAGATCACAAGAGGTAGATCCATTATTAGGAGAAACACATCGGGATATAAGGAGTTAAAGACCACTTATCATTAATATTGATCTCCACGGATACAACATATGTATAACAAAGAAGTGTTGGCATCATACATTTCTATATGACATAATGTCATGTTTAAGACTTTCCTAATGTTCAAGTCGATACACAATTGGATTCACAAGCTAGTTGCATTCCAAATCAAACTTGAGGTCTTGAGTTCAAGTCTCACAAGGCAAAGCCTTTTAATACACTAAAAGTGTGAGATCTTGAGTTCAAGTCTCACAAGGAGCAACAAAATTCGCCTTTCAAAAAAAAAAAAAAAAAAAAAAAAAACTAAATCCCTATTCTTATCGTTGCTTTTTGTGTTGTTCAAATCATTCACCTGATTTTCCATCGAAAAGGCAAAGTAGGTTTTCGTAATCACTCCAAACTCTCATCTTTCACAATCCTTAACAAATCACCATGGATCAAACAGAAGACATGAAAGACATCGGATTCTTCGAAATCTTTAACCAATCATTCAAAACAATCTTCTCACGTAAAAGATCTTCACCCAAATCAGTCTTTCTTTCATCCTTCCTCTATCACTCATCTTCATAGCCCAATTAGAACTCTCACAACACATCTTCTGGAGAATCACCAACAATACATTACCATACTACACACACAACTCACGTAAACCAACCATCATCGAGTGGCTATTCTACGCCCTATACACAGTCGCCTACTACATTATCCTCACCTTCTTCTCCGTCCTCTCCACGGCCTCCGTTATCTTCACCGTTGCCTCCGTTTACTCCAATCGTGACGTCGTTTTCCAAGACGTAATCAAAGTTATCCCAAACGTATGGAAAAGACTTTGCATGACGTTCATATTATATATTTAGCTTTATTTATCTACAACGTGATCGTTGATATTGTTATGGCTATATTCAAACATGTGTTAGGGTTTTGGAAGGCCAGCTTAGGGTCATGAGTATCATCCTCGTGTTATATGTGTTAGTGTTTTTATACTTGACCGTTGTTTGTCAACTGGCTAGTGTTGTTACTGTTTTGGAAAACGTGCATGGGTTTAACGCGTTGAAGAAAGGTAAGGATTTGGCGAACGGGAAGAAGATAGTCGGGATGGGGATTGCATTAGTGTTGTATGGCTTTTTGTTAGGTATAAAAGTTGTGTACTTATTGTTCGTGGAATACGGACATGAGGTTTTTAATTGGGAGTTGATATGGAGGGTGATGATTGGGATATTATGTGGAGTTTTGTCTTTGATAGGTTTATTAGTTTTTATTGTGACACAAACGGTGTTGTATCTGGTGTGTAAGTCGTATCATCGGGAAGTGATTGATAAGTTGGGGTTGTCGACGTTTTTGAGTGCTTATATGGGGGAGACGGTGGTGTATCCTAGATCAGGTGAGGTGATTCAACTCGGACGCACTCAACCTTCGTCTGAACAGGTTTGAAACGCTTGGTGATTGGGACTTTGTTTTTTTTACCATTTATCTAGTTTTAGTGAATTGGTTTTAAATTGGTTATTCTTTTATGTACCTTTGTGGGGAATTAGTTATTTTATATTGGAGTGCTTGTTCTATAAACAAAATGTAATAAAAGATTTTATGTGTGAGTTTGATAATTGTTATATGCAGTGTTGTGAACTTGTAATATGAATTGCGTACTTGCCTAGTCGTAAGTCATTTACAACATCGTAATTGAATGCGCTTTTGCATTTGAAGTTGTTACTAGAGTGGGTTGTCGATGGTGCGTGTGCAGCTCTAGGTAGTTTGTATTCTCTTGCAAATGGACCAAGCTTTTGGTGATTGTAGCATCTTGCTTTTGATTTTCAACTCCAATTCTAGTTTTCTGATTGTTACTTTGAAAGTTACTGTTGGCCGAGGATCTATTATAACTTGAGTATAATTTGGATGAACAAATGAGTACGCACAGATTCTGTGCAGCCGTGCAGGGACTCGAATAGGGACAGAACCAGAGAAACGCACACTATATTCTTGTTAATGTCGCACACTTATCGCTGTGTTCCGAGTTAACTAAACGAGAGAAAAGAAAGGAAATGAAAGGAAGGAAAAAAATGTTTGTGTTCCGAGTTTCATTAAAGGAAGGAAATTAAATAAAGGAAAACAAAATATGGCGTGTTCCCGAGTTTCATTGAAGGAAGGAAAAGAAAGGAAATAGAAGGAAAACTAGGCAAAATCCTTTAGTTTAGTTGTCCTTCCGATTTGGAAGGAAACGAAAGGAATTTTTTTTTTTTTTTTTTTTTGAACGGCCAACAAATTGGAATCACTCACGGAACACTGGAGTATCATCGTGCCACCAGTGTTGCCATGCACGCGATCATATTCCACCACCAAGTCACCAATTCAGGAGGAAACTCATAATTATGAGAAAACCCCATTTGTGAGATTCGAACCCAGGACCTTATGGCCCCTAAGTCCACCACCAAGATACCACTAGGCTATAATGCCTTGGGTGAAAGGAAATGATACTTATTCTTTCTTTTTCTTTCCGTTCCTTTCCTTTTATTCTTTTCTTTTCATTTCCCTCTTTAAGTTAATCGGGAACACAGCGTATATTCTTGAAATTGACAGTCATATAACTGTCTAGTGATAGTTATTACAGGTATATAACTACTCTTTTGACCCATTAGTATTTAACTACTAAACTATGAACACAAAACCTAATACCAATACTAAAAACTTATGATATCTTGATTAATCTTTCCAACGGTTACTATAAATTCTTTCTAATATCTTGGCTCTCAAGGTTAACATGACCAATTGATATGAGTTATCCTCAAATGGTGAAAGTTTGCGATATGAGTTATCCTCAAATGCTTCTTTGGTGTAACTCTTTCCTACCATATTATGTGAGCATTTGGATGAAAGGATGATGGTAGGAAGGAGTTGACACTTATGGTATGCTTTGTATAGGTTGTGCCCTTATGTAAAATCAATGGAACATTTCATTTTTTTTATTTATTTTTCACATTATTCTCTCTTAAACCTTACCTATATATATGTCGTACGAAGTACGCTCTAGGACAACTAGATACTACGCCTAATCAGTAACCACGATTCTTACGATTGTTAAACTAACCTCATACGGATTTATTATCTAAGGCCGTAAACAAGTCAGTGGCAACAGAATGTCATGTTTAAAACTTCACTAACATTCAAGTCAATACACAATTGGATTCACAAGCTAGTTACATTCCAATCAACTTGATATTTATTTATGAGCTTTATTTAATAATAAAATTTATTATTGTCTCTTAGGTTATATCAACTTGAAGAGAAATATCTTTGAAAAGAAATATCTTTTAAGTGGTCACCCCTCACAAGTTATAAAAATCCTAGTGCATCGATCTGCATTTCACATATTACAACTTCATCTTCAAATATCCATCAGAAATCACCATGGATCGAACAGAAGAGGATATGAAATTCATCGGGGTTTTCGGCATATTCGCCCAATCATTCAAAGCAATCTTCTCATCAAAGAAAATCTTCACCCAAATCACTCTTGCTTTCATTCTTCCTCTAGTAGTCATCTTTTTAATTCAAAAGGAAATCTCACTCCATTTCTTCAGGAGAATCGAAAACAACTCATTACCATACGATACACACGATTTGCACAAAGCAGCCGCTATGGACTGGCTCTACTACGCGCTATTCAAATTCGCCTACTTCATTTTCCTACCGTCTTTTCTGTCCTATCCACCTCCACTGTCATCTTCACCATTGCGTGCATCTCACAGACGTGAAGTCACTTTTCGTAACGTCATGAAAGTCATTAGGGAAGGTATGGAAACGACTATGCATCACTTCATATTCATATACATCGTGCTATTCATATACGATGTAATAGTTAGTGTTGTTTTTGGCTATTGCTAGAGTTATATTCCTCTATTCGGCTTTAGGTGGCGTAGTGGTTATAATTATTATCCTGATTTTATACACATGGGGGTTTTTATACTTGAGCGTTGTTTGTCAACTGGCTAGTGTTGTTACTATTCTAGATAACATTAATGGATTTAACGCTTTGAAGAAAGGTAAGTTTCTGGCGAACGGGAAAAAAGATGGTGGGAATGGGAATTGCGTTCGTATTGTACGGAATTTGTTAGGGTTAAGATCCGTGTATGTGTGGTTTGTTCAATGGGATGAAGTTTCAGGACTAGCGATGATTTGGAGGGTATTGATTGGATAGGATGTGGAGTTGCGCTTATGAAGTTGTTTTTGTTGTTTATTGTGACTCAAACGGTTCTTTATTTGGTGTGCAAGTCGTATCATCGGGAAGCGATTGATAAGATTGGTTTAATCGACGTTTTTGGGTGCTTATATGGGGGAGACGGTGGTGTATCCGGGACCTGACTAGGAGATTCAACTCGGACACCCTCAATTTCCGCTTGAACACGTTTGAAGCGCTTGTTGATTAGTATATTTTCCATATGTTGTATTCTATTCTATTTGTGTAACGACTAGCGAGTTTTGTGAATAATTTTAAATGAATATTTATTATCTTATATAGAAGGATACTTCTACATTAACTAATTGTTTATTGCATAGTAACTAATTGTTGATAAACAACAAGTGGCGGATCTTGAACGAAAAACCTGTTAGGGTCGGGGTCAATCTGGTAGGGCCGGACTCAATACATATAAAATTTTTTGAAAATTTTCGGTAAAATTTACACTACAAAATGAAAAAATTGGGTGGGCCGAGGCCCGGTCTGACCCTAGTGATCAAGAATCGCCTATGTAAACAACGGATGATGTGAAATCTATCAAGCTCCATCAACTGAGTTTGATACACGCACCTTACGTGTACGATATTCTCGACACCAGCTAACAAGCCGCATAATGTACAATATCACCGAGTGTAATCCTAGAACTCCAAAAAAGATATTTTCCAAACATAGTTCTCCTGCTTGGACACACACGAGACACAAGACCGCGTAAGAGCATTCACAGGAGCTTCCCCATATATTACACTAAAAATCATTGCAGTTTCTCTCTCCTCCACTCACAACTACTTTCAACAAATACTAAAAAATAAATACACCTTCCAGTTTTTCCCCAAAAGATAGAACCTCTCAAGTAACCCCAATTATACCGATCAACAGTAGATTCCCCATTTTTCTTCACTCACAACCACTCACACCCACCCCATATAATTTTGGGGTCATATCACATAAAATGGAGGAGCTACTGTGAATGCTCTAACCATTGACAAACAATATAGTTGAGTTGTTTAGGATCTTCATAAACATCTGATTGATAGTTTCGTCCTTTGTTTCATGTTCAAGTAAACAACAGCTATCACTCCTGCAAACACCAATGATCACGAAAGCCGACACTACAAGAATTTTGTCCAGTAGCGGCGACACCTTTAGCGGCGACCCGCAAAGTGTCGCCGCTAAAGGTCAAGTGTACCTCAACCATAGATCTGATTAAATGGACGGCCAAGATTGAATCATATAAAGGGTATTGCGGCGACTAGTCGCCGCTATTTCTCTTTTCACTTTGCCGCCTGAGAACCCTTCTTCCTCTCTTTTTTTTCACCAAAACACATAATCTCAAACTCTCCTCTCTTCTATCTGCTCGAGCTCTTCTTCTTCCCTCTCTAATCTCTCTCAAACTCTTCTTCTTTTCCTCTTAATCTCTCTCAAACTCTTCTTTCCCTTCTTTTTCCCACCGGTCTCCCCACCACCGCCTCGTTACCCTTCTTTTTCACCACCGGTAACCCACAACCGGAGCAACCCACCACCGAGTAAACCCACCACCACGGCGCTTCTCCCTCTGCTCTCTCTGTGCTCTCGTCTCCAGGCCCCTCCGGTAAGGTTTTTTTTTTCTTTTTTTTTTTTTGTGTTTTTTAGTTTATTTTCTATTTTTTTGGTTTTATTTTCTTTTTTTTTTAGTTTTTTCTATTAGTTCTTTATTTTTCAGTTTTTTTTTTTTTTTTTTCGTTTTTTTTTTTTCCTTTTTTTCTGTTTTATTTTTTATTATCAGTTTTTTAATTTTTTTTCTGTTTTTAGGTTAGTTTTTTAATTATTTTTTGATAATTTGTTGGTGGTTTGTAGGAAAGGACCGATCCGAAGAAGAACACGTGGTTAGTCGCCGCTAAAGGTTAGTCGCCGCCGCTAATTGTTTTTTTCTTTTAAATTTTCATGCTTTAAGTAGGTTGTATATAAATATACTTGTGTAAGTAGGTATATATGTACATACATGTGTGTATTTTGCTATGTATTTTGTTTTTATATTTTTTTTCTGTTTTTTTTTTATTTTTTTCTGTTTTTTTTTTTATTTTTTTCTGATTTTTATATATTTTTTCTGATTTTTTTATTTTTTTCTATTTTTTTTTTGTTTTTTATATACTTGTATGTGTTGTATGTGTATCTGTATGTATAAGTATGTATGTATGAGTATGTATATGTATGAGTATGTGTATGTATGAGTATGTATGTATGAGTATGTGTATGTGTATGTATGAGTATATATGTATGAGTATGTGTATGTGTATGTGTATGTATGTATGAGTATGTGTATGTATGAGTATGTATGTATGAGTATGTATGTATGAGTATGTGTATGTGTATGTGTATGTATGAGTATGTATGTATGTATGAGTATGTGTATGTATGAGTATGTATATGTATGAGTATGTGTATGTATGAGTATGTATGTATGAGTATGTGTATGTGTATGTATGAGTATGTATGTATGAGTATATGTATGAGTAGGCAACAAATATGCCTATTGGCACAAATGGTGGTCTTTTTACTCGGGAGTTGGGTTTGTATATCTGGCGCCACATACCATTAGACAAAGAAGGGTTTAGGAATGTCCCCGCACACTACAGGAATGCTTTATTTGTGCATCTGAATGTAAATTATTTATAATAACATTTTATATTTAACTAACTTGTTTCATTTACTTGACTAACTTGTTTTATTTAATATTTTTAGGAAAACTTTAATCTTACAGCGGTTGAAAAAGATGATCTAGCCAGCCAGAAAAAAGGTGGCATCAATTGTAAGATCCAAAAGACATACAACAACCGCAAGTCCAAGGCAAAAGCTGAGTTTCTTCGCCGGGGAGGTTATAATGACGTGGAAAGAGCAAGGGCCAGTGTCCCCGATGATATGAGCAATGCAAACTGGCAGAAGGCAGTTGATCATTTCATGACCATAGAACATCGGAACAAGTCGGCTATTAACGCAGCAGCCCGCGCAAAACAGTTGCATACGTACCGAGGTGGAACAACCTCTTATGCTAGTGCTTGTTTCAAGCAGGTAATGCTTTATACACACACGCACACACACACGCTAATGCTTATTTAATTTTTAATCTAAGTTCTAATGTTAACAGAACCTAGAACGGTACGATGGATACCGTGCTGGTCATACTGATAGAGAAGGACTTTTGATAGCCCGCAGAATGAAGAAAATTATGTAAGTATTTATTTAGAATGTAATTCTCATTATATATATATATATATATATATATATAAATCTATTGAATCACCTTTGTAAAATACAGCGCAAGTTGGTAGCAGAGTTTGAGTCTGAAATCAACGTAGAAACGAAGAAGGTTGTTCCTCACAACAGGTCAACAAAATTTCCATATTTGAAAAAGTGTTCGGTAAGCGACGTGGACATACTCGTGGGCTTGGCCCTAACCCTTGTCCAAGAGAAGGTTCTTTAATACCGACACGACTGACCGAGAAGACGCCTCCATCAGATTTACTCAGGTATGTGTTTATAGTTTTGAAAAAAATAGGTAGATGTTTCTAGTTTTGATGCATTTGGTATGTTTGTAGTTTTGACCCAATTGGTATGTTAGTAGGTTTGACCCATTTGGTATGTGTTTTTAGTTTTGACCCAATTGGTATGTTTGTTGGTTTGACCCATTTGGTATATGTTTATAGTTTTGACCCATTTGGTATATGGTTATAGTGTTAACCCATTTGGTAAATGTTTGTAGTTTTGATTCAATTGGTATGTTAGTAGGTTTGACCCATTTGGTATGTGTTTTTAGTTTTGACCCAATTGGTATGTTTGTTGGTTTGACCCATTTGGTATCTGTTTATAGTTTGACCCATTTGGTATATGTTTATAGTTTTGACCCATTTGGTATATGTTTATAGTGTTAACCCATTTGGTAAATGTTTATAGTTTTGACCAATTGGTATGTTAGTAGGTTTGACCCATTTGGTATGTGTTTTTAGTTTTGACCCAATTGGTATGTTATTAGGTTTGACCCATTTGGTATATGTTTGATATGTGTGTGTAGTTTTGACTCAATTGTTATGTGTTTATAGTTTTGAAAAAATTGATTGATATTGATGTTATTGCAGGAGCAAATTGCGAGTTTGTTGGAAAACCCGCAATTTAGAAATGAAATGATGCGGATGATAATTCAAGGTTCTGCGACATCGGACTTGGGAAACCAAAATCATGAGGAAGATCAAGAGAATGATAACACCGATGATGATGATGATTATGCATGATATGTAGGTGCGATATTATGTGTAAACGACATATGATATGTTCATGTAAACGATTTTAGGATGATGTATTCGAATTTGTGATGCGTATGTAAAATATTTTATGTTTTTTTCGTTTTTCCAGTATTTAAATATCACGGGTCTCGATTAAAATCAAAATCAGCAGGTACCAAAAAAAAAAAAAAAAAGTTATTAGCGGCGACATGTCGCCGCTAATAAGTTAGCCCAAGTGGTGACGTGGCAACAGCAATAGCGGCGACTAGGGGTGCAAATGAGCCGAGCAGCTCGCGAGCTACTCGAGATCGGCTCGGTAAAAAGCTCGAAACGAGCCGAGCCTTATCGAGCTCGAGCGAGCTTGAGCCTAATATGAAGCTCGTTTACTTATCGAGCTCGAGCTCGAGCCTGGCATATGAAGCTCGCCAGGCTCGTCGAGCCTTATCGAGCCTAATATAATATTAGGTTTATTAATATTTTATATTATTTTCCCACATTTTAAGTCGTGTAATAAACGAGCCGAGCCGAGCTTTTGACTTATCGAGCCTAAACGAGCCTATTATATATATTATTTAATTTAATATATTAACTAATAACCACTAAACGAGCCGAGCCCGAGCCGAGCTCGAGCTTGAGAAAACTATTAACGAGCCGAGCTCGAGCTTAAAAACAAAGCTCGAACCGAGCCGAGCTCGAGCTCGAGCTCTTATAAGTTAATCGAGCTCGAGCTCGAGCCTGGTCGAGCTCGGGCTCGGCTCGGCTCGTTTGCACCCCTAGCGGCGACAGTCGCCGCTATTCATGATGAGCAATAGCGGCGACAAAATCAAATAGCGGCCACACAAGGAACAATAGCGTCAAGGCAATAGCGACATGAGCAATAGCGGCGACAGTCGCCGCTATTAGCAATAGCGGCGACCCGCGTTAGCAATAGCGGCGACATCTGTCGCCGCTATTACTCTGTTTTCTTGTAGTGCGACCCCAATACGGCCCATGTGACCAAAAACTCCTTGCTTGCAGAATCAAGGGCCCCTGGTACAAAATAAATATACAAATACCCTAGAGTAAATAAGAAAGCCTCGAGTAATGTCCCTAGTGATAAGCCATATTGAACCAATATGATCCATATGCCCAAAGACAAACAGTAGTAGAACATCAATAAAAGCGGGTGGGCTCGTGCTAAGACGAACCACAAGAGGGCCATGTTCATGGTGGAAACCGCGGTGAAACAAAAGACGTCAGCCAGCTCTTCCTAGTTCTTGTGCAAAGGGAATGATTCCATTCGAATTGCTAGATGTATAGGTCTAAGTTGTTAAATAAAAGAGTGGGTACGAGGCAAATTAACAAATATGCAGCTTCTTCCACAAAAAGAAGGGTAGAACAAGAACTTGAATTAATATTACGGTTTTGTTTTTACTAACCAAAACAAGAATTAAGAATTGAGAAACAGAACAACCTAACGTACTTTAGATACTGACCTATCTTCAGCCACATGTAAATAATAATCAGATATTTATACTAATTTAAACCAATACAAATCCTATCAATCTTTATCTAGTTAATTAGATAAATAATAAAAATAATAATTTTACTTTTTTTACTAATACAATACCCCTAGATTATTAGAGATCTCCTCCTGAATTAGTTCATTTAAACAAACATGGTTTTAAAATATCAATAGTTAATAAAATTAATTTTTTTAATTGTGTGTGTATGTGTGAAGTCATTAGGCTAACATGATTAAATTTAGCTTTTGCATATTCAACAGAGAGTAAGGACTGATCTAGTGGAATTCTGAATTAGTGGCGGATTTATACGGAAATTTCAGGTTTACGTAATACAAAAAAAAACGTAAATAAAATAAAAAATTGCGCTATGCTGGAAACGTTAAGGGATAGCACCACACACTACATCATCCGCCAGTGCTCTGAGTCCATACTTTACCCTTGCAAACAAAGAGACCATTGTGTTTCATATTCGAATTCGGTTTCAAACTTTAAGCCGAACCTAACGAATACAATTTGTAACCATACCAAAAATATCTAGTTCCCAGATCAGTTTGAAACAGAAACAACTAATAAGTTTTTGGTTCAATGAAACTCACATTGGTTAAAATTGACAAAACCAAATTACACTTTAACCCAAATCTGGTAATATTTTATACGAAACTGAAAAACCAAAATCATATATTTTTTTCTAAATAGTTTCGCTTAGAAACGAATTTAAAGAATTCAAATTTGGTTATGGGTTCGAATTTGCCATCTTTGAATTCAGGTTTTATCAAAAAATCTTCACACCTAGAAAATCAAACCCGCACCGACACCCCTACCTTTGGGCTTAATTCATATGTCACAATACCTTTATGATCAGCAGTTGTCAAAGCTTTTGCTCGATGGCTCTCCACAACATGTCTACACACATGGGCATATCTTATAAAGCCCGAATGTTAGAGAGAGGATCTAGAGAGAGAGAGAGAGAGAGAGTTCCCAACAATAAGCTAACCAAGGTAGTTAGCTTTCCCGCCTTTAATTAACAACCACTAACTGTGATGACACATTTACACACTCAGTCCCTCTACTATTATTACTTTTAACTAACTACAAACTAACACTAAACAACTTCCAACAATTACAATTTGACCCCTAACTTTCAATTGAACTCTTTTTGTCATATCAATACCCCCCCTGAATCAAACCTTGTCCTCAAGGTAAGAGTCGCAATTTCACATCTCAAATCAAGGAATCGAAGCAAAAACTCATGTCTGTTTTCCCATATGGCTTCCAAAGCAGTCTGACCATCCTAATGAACTAGAACTTGGCCCACAACCCTTTTTCCCTGCCTTACCATTCTGTGATCCAACACCTTCAAAGGCTTTAAAGAAAATCTTGCAGCCGAGGAGTAATTTTAGTAGGAGGTCCATCAGCTTGCTTTGGAAATGAAACATGGAATACAGGATGTAATTAGGAATCATCCAGTAAGTCCAACTTATAATCAGCCTCTCCTATCTTCTACATAACTAAAGTAGGGACCATAGTATTTAGGAGACATCTTATTGAAGGCAACACCCCTAAGAAAAGTTTGAACATAAGGCCTTAGCTTTAGATACACCCAAGCTCTAGGAGTAAAGTTCCTGTTAGTCATATGTTTGTCTGATTGTTGTTTCATCTTGAGCCATTTGTAAGGTGGACCTTAAAATGGTTAGAGTCTCTTCTCTTGAACACATCTAAGAATCAAGACTGGCCCCAGAAGTGTCTCTATGAATATGGGGAACGTGGATTGGTGGTGTAAATCCATATAGAGCCTCAAATGGAGTTTGCTTAGTAGATGAGTGGTAATTGGTGTTATATCACCATTCCGCCAATGATAACTAGTGACACCAAGAATTGAAATAGTGTAAAACCATACATCTCAAGTAGGTTTCCAAACACTTGTTCACCACTTCTGATTGACCATCACTTCTAGGATAGTATGCAATAGACAAAGCCAGATTGATTCCCTGCAGTCTGTTGAACTCTTGCCAAAGTTTGCTTAAAATATTAAATCCCTATGAGAAACAATAGTAGTTGGCCACCTATGCAGCTTATACACATTGTCAATGAAGGCTTGGGCAGCTGAAATTGCTGAAATAGGATGAGTCATTCCTATAAAATGATCATACTTTGTTAGTCTATTCACAACCACAAAATGACATTTTTGCCCCTGGAAGTAGGTAACCATGTTATGAAATTCATGCTTATATCAGAGAAGACACAAGTAGGGATTGGAAGAGGTTGAAGCAGTCCTGGATAGGATGCAATTTTGTATTTTGCTTGTAAGCACACATGACAATTCCTGATAAACTCTCTTACCCCTTTTTACTCCCCTTTTGACTGCCCTTTCCAGTAATATAATCCTTTCAATCTTTGTAAGGTTTCTTGTATTCCAGAATGACCACCCATGGGTGAGTAATGACAATACTAGATGATTTCATTCCTTACTTGATTATCATTTCCCACCACTAAATTATCCTTTCTCTTCAATAGAGTACCATCCTAACTATAATGGCCCTCATGACCCTGAGTCCCACATTTTTTAATTAACTATTGTAAGTTGATTTCATTCAACCAAGAGTCTTTATTCTTTTGAATCAACAATGGTTCAAAAGAAGACACAACCAACTCAAACAATGAAGATGAGCTTTGCAGTCATGACAAAGCATCAGCAGCCACATTTTCTATACCCTTTTTTATATTGAATTTCAAAATCATAGTGCATCAATTTAACCATCCAGGAGTGTTGTAGAGGTGTAGTTATTTTATGGTCTAACAGATGTTTGAGGCTTTTTTTACCAGTTTTAGTAACAAAATGACCACTGATTTGATAATAGTGCCACTGCTTGACAGCTAATAAAATTGCCAATAACTCTCTATCATAAACAGACATTACCTGTTGTCTTGGGGATAGTGCATTGTTGATAAAGGCAAGAGGATAGTGATCTTGCATAAGAACTGCTCTAATTCCCATGGCAGAAGCATCAGTTTCTACCACAAAAGTCTTGGTTAAGTCAGGTAATGCTAAGACAGGTGCTAAGCTCAAAGATCTTTTAAGTTGTTGGAAAGAAATTTGGGCAGTGTAAGACCATTTAAAAGCATCATTCTTCAACAAATCAGTAAGGGGCTTAGCAATTACTCCATAAGATCTGATAAACCTCCTGTGAAAACCTGATAGACCCAAAAACCCTCTAAGTTGTTTGACATTCATAGAGACTGGCCAAGAATTAACTGCCTCAATCTTTGAAGGATCAGTAGCTACTCCTTTTTTTGGTAATAACGTGGCCCAGATATTCCACTTTTGCCCCTCCAAAACTGCACTTTGAAAGTTTGGCAAACAATTGACTTTGTCTCAGTGTTTCCAATACTTGTTGTAAGGCTATATGGTGTGCCCCCCCTTCCCCCAACTCCCCCAAGTGCCACATCAGCGCCACATCATTTCCCCCATTTTCTCCCCCAAAGTTTGGAAATGCCTTCCCCCAATTCCCCCATTCCCCCTTCCTTTTTTATTGGATAAAGTTTGATTAAAAAAAAAGAAAAAAATGGGCCAATCACATGACACGGGGAGAAAGGGGAAATTTCCCCCAAGTCACCGAAAATTTTTAGGGGGGGGGGGGGCGGTGTTCCCCTTGGGGGACTTGTCCACATCATCTCCCCGCATGGTTTCCCCGTGAGCACACCATATGGTCTAAATGTTGCAAATGTTGGTCTATATCTTGACTGTAAACCAAGATATCATCAAAAAATACCAACACAAATTTTCTCAGAAAAGCCTTGAAAGTGTTGTTCATTAGAGCTTGAAATGTAGCTGGGGCATTAATTGGTCAAGCCAAATGGCATGACTAAGAACTCAAACAATCCCTGATGAAAATTGCGTAGTAAATGTATAATTGGTTTTCGAGGAGGTTTTTTCTAATATCAAGGTTTCGTTACAAATGCATCACAAATTTAAATTTGCTACGCATTTGCAATGAAACCTTAATGTTAGAAAGAACCTTGTTGGAAACCAATTACTACACATTTATTACGCAATTTTCAATGTGTTTCCTACGAAAATATGGTGTAGGAATTAGGAATGCATTTCCTACGTCATTTCCTACGCAATTTCTTAAGTATTTGTCCCTATTGCGTAGCAAATTTTCTTAAAAAATTAGAGGTTTCTTTTTTGTCATAACAAATGAGTAGCAACTTTGTCAAAATTTGTGACGCATTTTTTCCGTAAGAAAACTTTGTAGCAAAATGACCACTTTTCTAGTAGTGATTTTTATTATGTAATGAACTTTACCCGACCCAAATATTCAAACCTACCAAATATTTTTTATGGCCACTCCTATGAAATTTAAACATTTAAATATAGTGAACCCAGCAGAGAAGTTTCCTAGATGCTCCACTGCCTATACACAAACCTTCAACCGACAACTATCCTTCACATTTTGATCAACCGACTACTACGTAGAGTTTGTAAGTTTTAATTCCTCTTGTAAAAAGTGTATTGAGTGTTAATATACATGAAGGATATTTATTTTAATTCTATGTTGTCCTAAGTGATATCTTTGAAGTTTAGCGTTTGCAGTTGCAAATTTAGGATTTGAAGTTTCAATTTTGTAGCCTCTTAAGATTTTAAGGCTAACTTCCGTAAACTTTTATACGAAATGTTGGTTCAAGAACTTGTCTCTACATTCGAAATTTTTAAAAATTGGGATTAGTAATTGAATATTATGTTTAAGACTTCCCCACACGTTCAAAATTTGATACACCATTGGAGTCACAGGCTAGTTTAGTGGCGGATCTAGAAATGAATTTCAGTAGTAACGTTTTTTATTTTTTTTTTTCATTTTAGTAGCAACTTTTCTAAATTTCGTAAAAAAAAACAAATTTTCTACTAAGCGCGCGCAGCAACGGACGCGACACCTAGTTATTAACCAGGTCCGCCCCTGAGCTAGTTGCACTGCAAACCAACTTGATATTTATTATTTTTATATACATTTGTCTTTTTAGGTGCATCCTAACTCTTCACATTGACAAAGACAAAAAGATCACTGAAATTTGAAGGTCTTGCATTCAAGAATTTAAATTAAATTCCCCTTTAAAGATAAAAATGGAAATTTGAAGAGAAATATCTTTAAAGTAGGACCATGCTGGTCACAGCTCACAACTATATGTCTTAATATCTGCAAACTGTCCGGGACCATTCCATATCCAAATAAACTTATAAACATCCAAGTGCATTGATCCACAATTCACTTCACACCTTACAACTTAATCTTCAACAATCAACCAGAAATCTCCATGGATCGAACAGAAGAGGATATGAAATTCGTCGGATTCTTCGGAATCTTCAAACAATCATTCAAAACAATCTTCTCATGGACCAAAATTTTCACACAAATCACTCTTGCTTTCATCCTACCCCTTGCACTCATCTTCATACTTCAAATGGAAATCTCACACCATTTCTTTTGGAAAATCGACAACAACACGATACCATACCATGCTAATGATTCGCGTGAAGCAACCGCCATGGACTGGCTCTACTACGCGCTATTCACACTTGCCTACTTCATTGTCCTCATTGTCCTCTCTGTCCTATCTACTGCTGCAGTCGTCTTCACTGTTGCCTCAATCTACACTGGCCGTGAAGTTGTTTTTGGTAATGTCATGAAAGTTATTCGAAAGGTATGGAAACGACTTTGCATCACTTTCGCATTCATATTCATTGCGCAATTCATCTACGATGTAATTGGTGGTGTTGCTTTGGCTATACCTAGAGCTATATTTGGTTATTCGGGTTTAGGAGTAGTGGTTATATTTATTATTTTGATTATATACGCGTATGGGTTTTTATACTTGATCGTTGTTTGTCAACTGGCTAGTGTTGTTACTGTTCTGGAAAATATTTATGGATTTAAGGCATTGAAGAAAGGTAAGAATCTAGCGAACGGGAAGAAGGCAGTGGGTATGGGGATTGCAGTTGTGTTGAATGGGATTTTGGTAGGTATAATTCTCGTATACTTGTTGTTTGTGGAATACGGACATGAAGTTTACAAATTGGCGTTGATTTGGAGAGTGATGATTGGTATAGCATGTGGAATCCTACTATTGATGTTGTTTTTGATGTTGATTGTGACTCAAACGGTGTTGTATCTGGTGTGTAAATCATATCATCGGGAAGCGATTGATAAACTGAGTTTATCGACGTTTTTAGGTGCTTATATGGGGGAGACGGTGGTTAATCCGGGACCTTGGGAGGAGATTCAACTAGGGCGCACTCAACCCCCATCTGAGTTGGTTTGAGACGCTTGTTGGATTCTACTTTCGCATATGTTGTTGTTATTGATGTAACTTTAATTTGTTTTTTTTTTTTTTCATTTATCTAGTTTCGGTGGAATAACTTTAAATGGGATATTGTCTTTTTTTTTTTTTTTGCTTTTTTGTATGAGATTTTTTTTTTGCTTGATTGTTGTGTTGGATTTTGAAAAAAAAAAACAAAAAGGTAAAAGTTTGTGTTTTTAGACCAAAATATCCTTAATTAAGATGCAAACTTTGAATTAGTTAAGTGTGTTTGATTCATTGATGGAACATCTCTCAATCATTAAGTAAGCTTCTTAACCATTAACTTTTAAAATAACGTTGAATGAAAATTTACTTATTTATTTATTTATATATGTTCATAACTCTTAGTCGGCAACTCATGCAACACTTCCCATATTTTTTGTACTATGATTTTTCTTGAGGGATTTTTTGTACTACATTTTTTGACTAGATATATTTTTTTAATGGATTTTATGTACTAGTTTTTTGTGATGGATTGTTGTTTTGGATTTTGAGAAGAAACAAATTGGTAAAAGTTTGTGTTTTGAAACCAAAATGCATTTCATTAAGATGTTAGCTTTGAATCATTCAACATTAAGTGTATTTGTTTTACTGACAAAACATCTTTGAACCATTAATAAAGTCTCTTAACCAAAGTTTAAAAATGATTTTGAATAAGAGTTTCTCTCATTTAGTCATTCACCTATGTTCATAACTCTAAAACGGCCACTCATGCACCACTTCCTTGACCCACCACCGACCAGTCAGGCCGAGCAAAGTTAGGTCTCTTACTGTTTCAGAGTCTTTTACCAAATTATACCTGTTAATAATTCAACACTTACTAGCTCAAACGTTACCAAACAAACCCCACTCTCATATCAATAGCAATTCCACCAAATTAAAGCAACTACTTCGATTTAATTTATATCAATGGTTTGCAATGATTGTGAATACTTGATCATCACATATAAAGAGTAAAGATATGATGAGATAAGAACAAAAAAAAAAAAAAGAAATATATGAGAGTTGCATTCCATGTTTAACTAACAACTTTGAATGGGCAAGCTAGTTGCATATACCAAATCCAACTTGATACATATCTGAGTTCCTTTATATTAATAAAAAAAACTTCTACTTGTCTTTTTTAAGTCCATCTTTAACTCTTTATAAAAATATAGCCAAGTAGGACTATATTAATCCACATTTGACACCATACCACTTCACCTTCAACAATCGACCAGAAATCACCATGGATCGAACAGAAGACGATATGAAACTCCTTGGGTTCTTCGGCATATTCAAACAATCATTCAAAACAATCTTCTCATGGAAGAAGATCTTCACCCAAATCACTCTTGCCTTCATCCTTCCTCTAGCAATCGTCTTCATTGTTCAAATGGAAATCTCACACCATTTCTTTTGGAAAATCGATAACAACACAATACCATACGATAGCAACAATTCGCGCGAAGCAACCGCCATGGACTGGCTCTACTACGCGCTATTCACAATCGCATACTACGTTTTCCTCACCTTCTTCTCTGTCCTCTCTACAGCAGCTGTTGTGTTCACTATTGCCTCCATCTACACAGGACGTGAAGTCGTTTTTCGTAACGTCTTGAAGGTCATTAGGAAGGTATGGAAACGACTATGCATCACTTTCGTGTTCATATATATCGCGCAATTCATCTATGATGTGATAGTTAGTGTTGCTTTGGCTATTGCTAGAGTTATATTCGATTATTCAGGTCTAGGAGGCTTAGTGGTTATAATTGTCATCCTTATTTTATACGTATACGGATTTTTATACTTGAGTGTTGTGTGTCAACTGGCCAGTGTTTGTTACTGTTCTAGAAAATATTCATGGATTTAGCGCTTTGAAGAAAGGTAAGGATCTAGCGAACGGGAAGAAAAAAGCGGGAATGGGAATTGCATTAGTTTTGTATGGAATTTTGGTAGGTTTGATTGTTGTATACTTGTTGTTGGTGGAGTACGGACATGAAGTTCACAAATTGGCGTTGATTTGGAGGGTGATGATTGGAATATTATGTGGAATTATCCTTTTGATGTTGTTTTTGATGTTTATTGCGACTCAAACCGTTCTTTATCTAGTGTGTAAATCATATCATCGGGAAGTGATTGATAAGCTGAGCTTATCGATGTTTTTAGGTGCGTATACGGGGGAGACAGTGGTGTATCCCAGACCCGGGGCCGAGATTCAACTCGGATCACCGCAACCTCCGTGTGAACAAGTTTGAGAGGCTTGTTGATTTGTACCTTTTGCATATGTTGTTGTACCCAATAGGTGTAACTAGTTTTTTGGAATGATTTTTAAATTGGACATTGTATTTTTGTGTTTACCTTTGTGGGATGTAGTTACTTTTAATTTTATAAAAGAAAATAAAAAATATATTTTCCAACTACTCTGATACTTGGCAATAGTCAAAAGACACGAAATACTTGACGTTGATTTTGGGTTTACTATATATAGGGTGTTATTTATTGACGACTCTATTTCATCAACGACCCACGAAAGTGGGTGGCAAACACAGGATGTGATGTGTTATTTTTTAGTATATTACATGGTTGTTTATGCAATAAGATAAGTACTAGTGAAAGTCGATTTCAACGTATACTCTTTGGTAGTGGCTTGTTACATCGCAATATCATTTTTTGAAGAAACTCACTTTAATATGTAATCCATCATTGCTGGCAACTTTATCCTGTATCTTAATTTATTTCCATTTGAAACAAAAATAAATAAATTAGATTGCATAGGATATTATTGCATGCTTTCTTTAATTCAAATGGTAAGAAGAGATAAATTTTTAATAAGAGTAAATTACCAAAACCATCTCTGTGGTTTGGTCAAATTTGTCACTCCAGCCCAATCTTTTAAAAATTGCTTGAACAGTATTTGACTTTTGAAAAAAATAGGCTAAAACAGTCCAACGACTTAACCCAGTTAAGTTTTTGACGTTAAGTCATGGGCATTTTTATCAACTCACTTATAAATTCATTTTTCTTCCCCATTGTCTTCTTCCCTAATCAGACCCCACAACACCCACCACCATCTTCACCTTTCAACACCACCACCATCTCTTCCACCTTTCACCACCACCACCACTACCCACCGGTGATAGCTCCCCGGTTTATGAGGGAAAACCCATTTTAGGGAGGTGGGCATGGGCCGGGTGGTCACTGGCTCAGGACCCGACCTACAAATAGGCCCAAACTTTTTTTAAATATATATATATATATATATATATATATATATATTAAATTCTATATTTAGGATATATATTTGTGTTTTAAACATAAAAGGCTTGTTAGTGGAGTTAGAAAAAAAAGTAAATTTAATGTAGAGGTCTCAAGTTCAAGCCTTGACTCTAGCACCATATTCATTTTTTTTTTTAAATTCATTCTTCTTTACAAAATTTTGGACCCAAATTTTTTTCGCCTGAGGCCCAATTTTTTTTAGCGTTCTCGGATACGGCCCTGGTGGTGTTCCCATAAAGGGCCGGAGCTCCCCACCTCTCCGCCTCCCAATTCGTCTGGCCTTATGATATTAGAAAGAAAGAAGAAATACCTCATCTTGCTCATGTGTGTCGCATAAATATACCGAAAATCTATATTTTGTGTAAAAGTAAAATAAATATATTATTTTGTTTTATGTTAAGAATATATTTACTCAACTTCACTCAAATTACCTTTCATTATGTGGTTAGCTAACATTTATCTTGTAATATATATCTCCACTTACTGTACATTTTATCAAAGCTCTAGTTAAGTGATTCCTTCGTTACAACTTACAAGTTTTGAATAAGAAAATGATTTTGATCATATAGAATAATAATACCAATGACATATGGGTTTCTTAAATACATTACCAAAAAACCAAAAATGAACATCAACATCTTTCACTTTCAAGTCCCATTTGCCCACATCAAATCTTAATACTAATAGTTTGGTATATCATCAAATTAAAGACTAGATCATTCGATATTATAGCAGTTAATTAACATATAAATTTCCACATAGTTCAACCCATATTAAATCATCCCTATTCCCTAAATATTAATATAATTTGCATACTCGATGGATAAACCTTTTTAGAAGATCCACATGAATCAGGAGTACGATGGGCAAGAACAGAACTAAAGCCATTCCTGAGATCATCACTCCCCACATCGGCGTCAATCCCTCACCAACGGTCCTGATCAACGGAGACATAACCAATGCATTTACTAAAAACCCATTCAATACCTTCGAACTTATTGCTTCTAAAGCTGTCCCTGCCTCCACCATATCCTCAGATTTAATCATAGCAGATAATTTCCACACAAAGAGCAAGCACGAAGATCCCAAAAGATACACGGTTATAATGCCACACCACACAACGAAAATGGTGACCACCATGGTGTCCCTAAGGCGAAGAACCGCATCCATCAAGCTGTAGCTGAATATGGTTAGGAAGCACACGGACATGAAAGTGACCATGAGTCGTAGAATGAGGTTTAGTACGACTTTAGTGAATTTGACATGATCATAGTGGCCGATTTTATCGAATGCAGTTAGTAAGGTGGTGGAGTAGAAAAAGAGGATGGTGAAAGTGAATATTGGTTCATAAAAGGAGTGATCAGTAAAGATATTAATCTTCCATGTGAATGTGTGAGAAGCATAGGTAAATGCAAAGGGAAGGATTAAACTTAATGTGGTTTGGGTGAACATTATCTTCCAGGTGAAGATGTTTTCAAACAAGTGAGTAATGATGTTGATGAGCTTCATGGTTTTCATTGTTATGTTCATGTGGAATGAGTTTTTGAAATATATGTTAAACATGAACATAAGTTAACAAGTTACAAGCCTAGCTAACCATGGTCAGGTATATTTAACACAGTCAAGGTTACGATCTCACACACACGTTTTTGCTATTTTGGTTTATAGATGGTTAACCAGAGATGACTTGAAGTCATGTTTATACTAGTAGAAACGCGATTGAGACGTGGTCATGTGTAATTGATTTTATTCTGTTTGTTACGGAATCATAGTCGATGATATTATAGGACTAGTAACTTCACGATTTCATATTTTATTATAAAATGAGTATATATAATATTTTAAGGGTCCGTCTATTGGCACCCTCCAACTTTCTATTTCAACTCCCATCTGAAGCGTCTCGCTTAGGCCAAAGCGAGGCGCTTCTGTAACACCCCAAAAATATTAAATTAATGGTAGCATGGTAAATATATAAATATATGTGTATGTGTATATATATATATATATATACGTTAATGCAAGTATGTATGGATGTGTAAATATGTATGTATGTAGATGTTGTACCCCTAGTTGTAAGTAGTGCATTGGTAATTGTACATTTGACAAACATAAAAATTTACCAAGTTAGCCACTTGGGTAAATTGGTAGAAACTTAATTTATAAAGAGGGAGGGGTTAGATATGAAATAACACACACTTGAGGGGTTAGTTGGGGGGAATAGAAATGGTAATACATAAGGGACTAGAGGAAAAAAAAAGGAGGGGTTACAAAGAAAAGAAAAAGAATCGTAGAAGAGAGGGAGGGGTGGCGACAAAAAGGGAGCTTCACCTCATCCATCCATAACTGAAAATCTGAAGTAGAAATCACCTCTAATCCCTTGCATGTTCTTGAATTATTAACCCTCTTGTGGTGCTAATCGCATGGTAAGTTGGTTACTACCAACTATGTAGTTAACGAGTATATTAGTCATAATTGTTATGTATGCATTGTTGTGGTTGAATTTGGTAGAATGGAAGTAGTATGAAGTACCCTTGTGGCTACACAAGGGTGCAAATGGGTAGAATGGTTTAAATGGTGGAAGCACCCTTAACGGGTCAAAATAGTAGGAACACCCTTGACGGGTCAATATGGTGGAAGTACCCTTAACGGGTCAAAATAGTAGGAACACCCTTAACGGGTCAATATGGTGAAATACCTTTAACGGGTCAAATGGTAGAAGTAAGGATTTCATTATGGTTCCATGGACTCCTTGGGTTCCTTGGATAAGATGATCATATTGTTTATAGCATACTAAATGTTTGCCTTGTTGATTTGTAATAGGTAAAGCACATGAATGAAGATCAAGTCTCAAGCAAGGATGGGTTATGCACGCTCACGTTTCTTTTGGGTTGGGTACCATGGTAGTATTAGGATCTTTGAGTCAATTAAACAAGTTGTTAATGTTTTGTACATGGTTTTGAATATGGGTCAAAGATTCACATGGTAGCCAACTTGGGCATCGTCTTTTGTAAACGTAACTAGTGTCGCCAAGGTTGTTGGTATGTCGATGGACAAGACGTTTTGGGTATGTATATAATGGATGTTTTTATATTATCCTTATGTTTAAAAAAAAAAGCGATTCTTACAAGTTGGTATCAGAGCCAAGGTTTGAGCGAACCGAGCACATTAGGTGCTTGGACTCAAACCGGAAGCTCGTGGGGGCGTGCATTCGATCCGAGACTTGATCAAGGTATGTGTGGGAATAATAAGTGGAGAGAGTTACTCAATGAACTCCCAAAATGTTGGAAAAATCTTGTTACAAAGTGGCCAAAAGGATGATAAAGTAGAAAGGTAGAAAAAAAAAAAGTTGCAGGGGCCACCGTAGCTTACGGTGGCACCGTAAGCTACGGTAGCCATCAGAAAACTGACGGTGGTTCTTTCCTGCCTTACGGTGGGTTTTGGAGCACAGAGGCTACCGTAAGCTACGGTAGCCAGCGTAGCTTACGGTAGGCCTGGAATAAAAAAAAAAATTTTTTGTTTCTTCTTTTCTGCATCGGTTGTTATCTTATCTTTATGTGGGATCGTATTAAGGGTATGATAACATATAAACATGCGGAACTACCCTCCTAGTATGAAATTAGTAGAAGGTGTGGTGACCCAAGTATTGGGAGTAGAAAATTATTATATATATATTTGCAAGGATGGATAATGATTGAAATACTATGGTGTAGTATACATGTTGAATGGTTGTTAATGTTTCAGAAACATGGTGGAAGAAGGGGATAACTCCGCCAGAGAGCATGAACACCAAGAGATGATAAAAGAACTTATTGCCACGGAGATGGGTAAGGCATGGACTGTTAACCTTGCCAAGATAACACAAGAGGTGGAATCAAATGTAATGGGGGTAATGGAAGGAATGATGACAAGTAGGTTTGACGAACTAAAGAAGTTGATTGAAGAGGGTCGTCTGGCTCCAAGAATGCTAAGAGATGTACGTACTGTAACTTTATGTCATGCAACCCCACGGTGTTCAACGGAGAAATAGATCCACTTGAATGTCTAAGGTGGATCTCGGATATGGAAGGGGTGTTTGCACGAAGCCATTGTGAAGGCGAAGATGAGGTGATGTTTGCCACGGGTCAGTTACGACTCCGTGCAAAGGATTGGTGGGATAGTTATAGTAAGGAGGTGGGGCAAGAACGAGTGAGAAGCATGACATGGGTGGAGTTCAAGGAGCCCTTCCTGAAGCATCATTGTCCCCAAACTGCAATGATCGCATTCAGGAGGAGTTTCTACACCTCCGCCAGAAGAATGAAACCATTGATGAGATCACGAACATATTTCTTGACAAGATGAAGTTTTGTCCAGAATTGGTGGGAACGGAACGAATGAAGATTAACAGGTATCCCGAATACAGGGAGTTTATCACTCCATCAAAATGCAATACGCTGGGTGAACTTATTGATTGGGCTCGTGAACGAGAAACAGAACTGAAACGCCAAGAACAAAGGGGCGAGAAGAGGAAGGCTGAAAGAACTTGGGAGCCACAGAAGAAAGGGAAGGGGCATGATCATGGCAAGAAAGATTCCAAGAAGGGTGAAGTACCAAGCTGTAACACATGTGGGAAACCACATACGGGAGAATGTCGTCTGGGGCAGAAGGCGTGCTATAATTGTGGGAAGACGGGATACCCGTTTTACAAATGCCCCAGTCCGGTTCAGTTATGTTATCATTGCTATGAACCCGGACACTTTAAAGCGGATTGTCCCAAGCTCAAGAAGGAGGCACCCAAAAGAAGGGAAGAAGAATGAGACTTCGAAGGCTCGTGGAAGAATGTTCCAAATCACCACGGAAGAAGCAAAGAACCACCCCGAGGTGGTGTCGGGTATGTTATTAGTCAACAATACTTATATGTACGTGTTGTTTGATACGGGAGCAAGTAGGTCTTTTGTGTCTACCAAAGTGATCTACCAACCCACTTTTGTTATAGAAAAGATGCCAAGCCCATTAGAAGTAGAAATTGCGGATAGTAAGAATTACTTGTTACACAACATATGTAGAAATTGTACTCTCACGATAGAAGGGGAGGATTTTAGGGTAGATTTGGTACCCATGCCCATGGGGGAGTTCCAAGTGGTGATAGGCATGGATTGGTTGTCTAAAAACCACGCGGAATTTCAATGTAGAAATAAAACCATATACGTTACCTCACCTAGTGGGCGGCGAGTAATTTTTATAGGGGATAGAAAGGTCGAAGCCAAATTATGTACCTTGGTGGAGACCATGAAACATGTGCGTAATGGGGGGAAGGCATTCATGGCCTACGTGGTTGATACCACTATCACCACCCCCAAGATTGAAGAAGTACCGATTGTTAGGGAGTTTCGGGATGTATTTCCGGACGATCTTCCGGGACTTCCTCCCGAACGTGAAGTAGAGTTCAAAATTGAGTTGGTGCCGGGGGCACAACCCGTTGCAAAAGCACCATATAGGTTGGCACCCACCGAACTCCGGGAGTTGATGACACAACTTCAAGAGCTACTTGATAAGGGCTTCATACGCCCGAGTGTGTCCCCGTGGGGAGCCCCTATTTTGTTTGTGAAAAAGAAGGATGGGTCTATGCGAATGTGCATAGACTACCGGGAGTTGAATAAATTAACAATAAAGAACCGCTACCCCTTACCCCGTATTGACGATCTATTCGATCAACTTCAAGGGGCGAGCTGGTTCTCAAAGATTGATCTTCGCTCCGGCTACCACCAATTGAAGGTAAAGGAAGAAGATGTGGCCAAAACGGCGTTTAGGACTCGGTATGGGCATTATGAGTTTCTAGTAATGTCCTTCGGGTTGACAAATGCTCGGCCGCATTCATGGATTTAATGAATCGGGTATGTCGTTCGATGTTGGATCGTTTCGTGATAGTATTTATAGACGACATTTTGATTTACTCCCGAAGTGAATCGGATCACGCGAATCACTTACGGGAAGTCCTTGAGACGCTTAGAAAGGAAAAGCTTTATGCTAAATTTTCCAAGTGTGCCTTTTGGTTGAGGGAAGTCCAGTTTTAGGGCACGTGGTGAATGAGAAGGGCATTTCAGTAGACCCTTCAAAAGTGAAGGCAGTGGTGGAATGGGTCTCTCCCAAGAACCCGAGTGAAATTCGAAGTTTCCTGGGCCTAGCCGGTTATTATAGAAGATTCATCCAGAACTTTTCAAAGGTGGCACTACCTTTGACCCGGATGACAAAGAAGAATGAAAATTTTGTGTGGGGCGAAGACCAAGAAAGAGCCTTTCGAATGTTAAAGGAGAAGTTGACTAGTTCGCCTGTTCTGACCTTGCCTGAAGGGTCAGATGATTTTGTAGTTTATACGGATGCCTCGCATCAAGGGTTGGGGTGTGTCTTGATGCAACGGGGGAAAGTCATCGCCTACGCGTCAAGACAACTCAAACCCCATGAATGTAATTACCCAACTCACGATTTGGAGTTGGGGGCCGTAGTATTTGCATTGAAGATCTGGAGGCATTATCTGTATGGGACAAAATGTACCATATACTCCGATCACAAAAGCCTTAAGTATTTCTTCGAACAGAAAGGCCTCAACATAAGACAACGGAGGTGGCTAGAGTTGATCAAGGATTATGATTGTGACATCGTGTACCACCCGGGAAGGCTAACGTGGTGGCCGATGCCCTAAGTCGGAAGGAATACCCACCCCCGATTCAAGTTAAGGCCTTGGGTGTTGTAATCACACCTACCCTTTTGGGTGAGATACGAAAGGCTCAAGTCGAGGCTTTGCAAGCCAACGACCCAAAGAAGATAAGAATGAAAGGGATGATAGACAAGTTGGAAAGAAAATGCGGATGGATGAAGACCCGATATGGGCGGGTATGGGTTCCTTGGACATGTGAAGTCAAGGCTTCCCTACTTGACAAGGCCCACAAGTCCCGGTTCTCAATCCACCCGGGAGCGACCAAGATGTATCGGGATCTAAAGAAAGACTATTGGTGGCCGGGAATGAAGCGCGACATCGCTAAGTATGTGGAGAAGTGTTTGACCTGTTCTCAAGTCAAAGCCGAACACCAAAAGCCTTATGGAAAGTTACAACCACTCGAGGTTCCGGTGTGGAAGTGGGAAGAGATCACTATGGATCTCGTGACAAAATTACCAAAGACAAGGAAGGGTTATGATGCAATTTGGGTAGTGGTGGACCGACTCACTAAAAGCGCGCACTTTTTGGCTATTCGGGAGGCCTACACCTCCGAACGGATGGCGGGGATTTATATGAATGAGATTATATCCCGGCATGGTGTACCCGTGTCTATTGTGTCGGACGAGACACTCGATTCACATCCCGGTATTGGAGGAGGTTTCAAGAAGAAATGGGTACAAAGTTGTTGGTTAGTACCGCCTACCACCCTCAAACCGACGGACAAACCGAAAGAACCATTCAAACCCTCATAGATATGTTGAGGGCATGCGTTTTAGATTTTGGGGAAGTTGGGATGAACACTTACCATTAGTGGAATTCTCTTATAATAACAGTTATCACAGTAGCATCCAAATGGCACCATTTGAGATGTTATAACGGGAGAAAGTGTAGAACCCCGGTGTGTTGGGGAGAAGTGGGTCAGCGGGAGTTAGCTCCAAGTGATTTGGTGGCCCTCACTAACGAAAAAATTAGCCTAATACGGGCTAGAATTCAAGCCGCTCAAGACCGACAAAAGGCGTATGCGGATCGTAGAAGACGCCCGATTGAATTCCAAGTGGGAGATATTGTGTTATTAAAAGTCTCCCCTTGGAAGGGCATCATTAGATTTCGTAAACGAGGGAAGTTGGGCCCACGTTATATTGGGCCATTCAAAATCTTGGCACGGGTCGGGCAAGTGGCTTACCGGTTAGAGCTACCGCCATCCTTGAGTGGGATCCATGACACCTTTCATGTGTCCCAATTACGGAAGTGTCTCGCGGATGAAACCGCATACGTGCCTCTTGAAGATGTAGAGATAGACGACAAGTTAAATTATGTGGAGAAACCGGTAGCTATACGAGATTTCAAGGCGAAGCGATTACGAAACAAGACCATAAACCAAGTTTTGGTACAATGGCAACACCGGAAGGGTTCGGATCTCACGTGGGAATCCGAGGGAGGAAATGCGGAAACACTACCCGGCTCTATTTGGTACGTATCTAGGTTTCGGGGTCGAAACCTTTTTAAGGGGGGTAGACTTGTAACACCCCAAAAATATTAAATTAATGGTAGCATGGTAAATATATAAATATATGTGTTATGTATATTATATATATATATACGTTAATGCAAGTATGTATGGATGCGTAAATATGTATGTATGTAGATGTTGTACCCCTAGTTGTAAGTAGTGCATTGGTAATTGTACATTTGACAAACATAAAAATTTACCAAGTTAGCCACTTGGGTAAATTGGTAGAAACTTAATTTATAAAGAGGGAGGGGTTAGATATGAAATAACACACACTTGAGGGGTTAGTTGGGGGGGAATAGAAATGGTAATACATAAGGGACTAGAAGGAAAAAAAAAAAGGAGGGGTTACAAAGAAAAGAAAAAGAATCGTAGAAGAGAGGGAGGGTGGCGACAAAAGGGAGCTTCACCTCATCCATCCATAACTGAAAATCTGAAGTAGAAATCACCTCTAATCCCTTGCATGTTCTTGAATTATTAACCCTCTTGTGGTGCTAATCGCATTGGTAAGTTGGTTACTACCAACTATGTAGTTAACGAGTATATTAGTCATAATTGTTTATGTATGCATTGTTGTGGTTGAATTTGGTTAGAATGGAAGTAGTATGAAGTACCCTTGTGGCTACACAAGGGTGCAAATGGGTAGAATGGTTTAAATGGTGGAAGCACCCTTAACGGGTCAAAATAGTAGGAACACCCTTGACGGGTTCATATGGTGGAAGTACCCTTAACGGGTCAAAATAGTAGGAACACCCTTAACGGGTCAATATGGTGGAAATACCCTTAACGGGTCAAATGGTAGAAGTAAGGATTTCATTATGGTTCCATGGACTCCTTGGGTTCCTTGGATAAGTTGATCATATTGTTTATAGCATACTAAATGTTTGCCTTGTTGATTTGTAATAGGTAAAGACATGAATGAAGATCAAGTCTCAAGCAAGGTATGGGTTATGCACGCTCACGTTTCTTTTGGGTTGGGTACCATGGTAGTATTAGGATCTTTGAGTCAATTAAACAAGTTGTTAATGTTTTGTACATGGTTTTGAATATGGGGTCAAAGATTCACATGGTAGCCAACTTGGGCATCGTCTTTTGTAAACGTAACTAATGTCGCCAAGGTTGTTGGTATGTCGATGGACAAGACGTTTTGGGTATGTATATAATGGATGTTTTTATATTATCCTTATGTTTAAAAAAAAAAGCGAGTCTTACAGCTTCAGTCAAATCAATGTCAGTTGAATACGAGGTTGCATGGGAGTCTGAAAAACGTGTTCCAAGTGCCTCGCTTTGACCAAAGCGAGGGCTGCCTGAATTAAGGGGGGATGAACCTGGACGGTTTTTGGTGTTGGGAGGGTTTTGGGTGTTTTTTGTGTTTTGTTTTGAAGTGTTTTTATTTTTCCTTTTTTTATTAACTTTTTTTATTTAATTAAGTAACTTTTTACATCGCGTGTCGAAAATTGTCCGGTTAGTCTCGAACCAAAGGTTGATCGGGTTAGGTCCTTCCTCTGATCTTCTACCCGCTTCTCATCGACAGCGCTGTCTTCATAGTGCGTTATAGTCTTGTTCTTCAGATGTGTCTATCACCATCGTTAGCGTCGTAAGTATAAACCGTAGGCAGGTTGACTAGGTCGTCTTCAAATTCATACGGCTCCTTCCACTGTGTATTCAAGTCCAGTGTGTACCGCATTGTCACGGTAACGAATGCCACTGACTGACCCTCCTCGACATTACTAGACCGACCCTCCCCGACATTATATGACCGACCCTCCTCGACATACTAGACGACCCTGCCGACATTATATGACGGACCCTGCTCGACATTATATGACGGACTCTCTCTACGACATTATATGAATTATAGTCGTAAGAATCACCGA
>CM061233.1:1023575-1051572 GCA_030844895.1 Ambrosia x helenae
TCTTCTTCATTAGTAGGAGCATTGGTATCATTAGAAGCTGCTGGAGGAGTTACGGTGATCGGACGCACAAACGGTGAAGTCACTCAATTCTCACACTTGTAATATAACGTAGTACAACCTCTTAACCAAGCTATCTTGATATTAAATGACTCAAAGAAATCTTTATAGTCAAACATCCCAATCAGGGCCACTTCCTTGAACATTTGAGTGTAGCGTTGAACTTCCACATTCGCCCACTCTTCAACTTGTCGAGTCTTTTGTTAAATACGCGTTTAAGTGGTGTCACGTACCCAACAAAATAACCCTCTTTTGCTTTCGTTCCAAACTTCTCTGTAGGATTTAACATTGTACAAGGTGCCCCGAAAGGTTCTAGATACTCTAAGTTCGGCTTTCGTTATTAAGCAGTTCATAAGAAGTTTTGCCAAATTCTTCACTGTTAATACATGATTGAGTGTGTAACAAGCTGCGGTAAATGGCTTCATTCCAAAACATCACTGGAAGATTTGAGTCTGCAAGCATTGTCCTAGCCGTTTCTATTAGAGTCCTGTTTTTGTGTTCTGCAAACACGTACTGCTGTGGAGTGTACGGTGCACTATACTCGTGATGAATTCCTTTGTCTTCACAGAGTGCATCCATCTGAGAATTTTTGAACTCTGTCCCGTGTCACTACAAATTCTTTTGATCCTTAAGCCGTAGATGTTTTCCAACCGGTGTGAACAGAACCTTCAGATTATTAAACGTCTCACTTTTGTGTTGCATGCACAACCCACGAGAATCTTGAGTAGTGTCTGTAACCACAAGAAGTAAAGCTCTCCATAATGACTCTTACCTTGACGGGTCCGAAAGATCCATATGCAAACGTTCAAGTGGCAATTCTACAGAGTTTACTTTCTTTGGTTTGTCGGACTGTTTGTGCTGTTTACCTTTCTTACAACTCACACATTTGTCATTCAAATGAAAATGTTCACATTTAACCTTCTACAAGCCCGTTCTTCACAAATGATTCATCTTCCTTAGGTGAATATGCCCCATCCTTCTGTGCCACATAATAGATTCTTTTTTCTAGCCTTTGGATAGAAAACACGTGACTTGGCCCTTAGTTATTGTTGCCTTGCTCATGTCAAGAAGTACATATTGTTCACTCTTGGAGCTTTTAACATGATCCACTCTTTTAGAATGACGAAACCGGGTTTAAGAATTAGCAAGATTTATCATCGAAGTGAACAAAAACTGTTTGTCACAAATTTGACTGACACTCAACAGATTATAATCAATTTTGCTTCACATAAGATATTCTCTCAAAACTCACGATTCCATTGCTAACACTGCCTTCCATGTTATGTAACCTCCTTTGTTACCGCAGAACCACATAACCTCCATTAATATTCTTGATATCAAAGAGTAGCGTTAAATCTCGGGTCAAGTTCCCAGCAGCTCCACTGTCGACAATCCAAAGACTGCTAACAGGGCTAGCTGGAGCTCCCCTGCACAAATCACAAATAAGATTAGTTTTTAACAAGGACCCAAGCTTGTTTGGTCTTGGGTCTTTGAATGTTAGCTTTCAAAGAATCACTCTCACAAACACTTGGCTTTGAATCAATCTTTTCTGATCATTCATACTTTCTCACTTTGAGTTTTGATATTAGCAGATGATGTACAAGCACCTGGAGAACCCGTTGGTGTCCAAGATTGTTCAGAATGTTTTAAGAATCCTTATCTAAGATTTTTGTGTCTCAGTAGGTTTCTTTGTATCATTCGTAAATGAAACTTTCTTGATTACCTTATCTGATTTAACAGACACAAGTCCTACGATGATTTCACAGCCGGTTTTGGAAAAACCTTTTGTTTATCATTAGTTGTGTTCACCATTGGTTTCTTCAATTTCTTCTCCATGGCAATTCGGTTTCTGTTATCATAGACAATCGGTCAGTTTTCCCTTTTGTTTATAAAACGGAATTTGATTATAAAATGGTTGTCTTTTGTGGGAAAAACTGTTCTTCTCTTTAAGATCTAAATTGTTGTCTTTGAAGTGCAATTTATGCTTTGAGGAACAAATTGTTTTTGTGAACCATGTTGTCTATGAGTATCAATCGAATTCCTAAATTCTGCCTCTGCTCAAGTTCATGTCTTATGTCTCACATATGGGCAGTGAGCAAGTAAATACCCCCCTCTCCCCACAATTTAAAACATGCACGGTACTATTCAAAGAACATTCTTTGAATTAGGTTTGCGAATGAATTGACCGGGTATTGATCATCAACACACTTTCGCCTTAAACTCATTGAAGCAGGTTCCTTTGAGTAAGCCGGTTCAATAAATCCGTTAACTTTTCTTTTGGCTTAATGAATTCAGTGACATGAACCTTTGGTTGTTATTTAGAATTATCACCATACAGTTTCCAAATTAACTCGGAGGAATATCATTTGTCCTTTCATGTTTAGGAAACCAAATGGTACTCTCTTTCCAGATTTTGTCAATTTTTGAATAATTGGCAAACTGTATAGGATATTCTTCATCAGAGATTATCTTATCAGATCCTTCCATCCGATAGAAAACCTTGACTGGTTTGTCAACTGATTCATTTTTCACAGTTTATTAATTGATTGATTCATTTTGTTTTCAGTTTTCTGAAAAACAAGGAACTTGAGAATGACTTTAATATGTTCTGATGGGAAATTTTCAATGGAATCTCAACATTTTTCTTAGGTTTTTTCTCTTCAGTATCTGAATCATCAGTTACTGCGACCACTCCCTCATCATTCAATCCAAGTATCGGTCTCCACATCAGAATTAGGATAACCAACACTTGAGGTGTTGGATTCATTGTCGATGAGGAATCCGATTTTACTGAACTCTCTGGTGTTACTGAATTCAAATTGTGGTTTTCAAATAACACGGGAGAAGGAACAGATTTGTAGTTTGCACACTATTGAATTGTGATGGTTCCTCAATAATGTGGTCCACAACATAAGCCACATGTTTATAACTCTCTAACTTTTATTGACTTTGTCAGCAAAACACTTGATAATAGTCATTTCCAATTTTGTTTCCTCAAGCTCATTAATGTAATTGTTAAATGGCAATTTGTTTTAAAGAAAGAGTTTTCTTTAATTCTGAAATGTCCTTTTATACCCTTCAAGTGTTTTTTGTTGAATGATGTTCATCCTTACGATAAGATTGAATGTTGATTCTAGCACTCTCAAGTTGAACTTTGAGTTGCTTGTTCTCTTCAGTCAATCTATCACAAGTACCACAATATTTATCACTACGCATGTCAGTAGTAGAGTCAGAACTTACCGATTTAGGCGGATCTGTCATGGCCATCAGTGCAAAATGAGCCTCCTTCCCAACAAAGAACTTAGAATATCAATCTTCATGAAGGCATCATCCACTATGCATGATTTCTTCGTCATCAAGAAGTCTGCTTCGGCTAGCAATTTGTCAATGTCATCATCAAAGAATTAACACTCACATCCGAATCAGCTTCACTTTCTGAATAAGAATAGACAGATTCTGGTTCATCAGAGACATCAGCATCGGAGTCAATAATAGTCCCTGAAACCTTCTCAGCACTTGTGTCTTCAACCTTCTCAGCAAAGAAACTTGAACTTCATTAACAATCTCCTCAATCACAAATTCAGAAACTTTCTCAGATTCCAAAACATCATCATCTATCACCGGCTCCTCTGAAACCATTTCATTAACAAGACATGCTACATTCCCACTTGTAATCTCCTCAACTCCCAATTGAATAGAAGTCCAATCATAACCCTCATCCTTCTGAATCACCAATGCCTGATTCTGGTTCTCGTTTTGAGGTTAGCTGTTTGGTGTAGAGAAATAAGAATAATGGTTCTGATTGGGTTAGATGTAGTTTGGGTTTGAGTTTGGTTGTTATTGATGCTTGTATAGATGTGGTATTTTGAGAGGTGTTTTATCGGTTTTGGTAATTGTTTTTGTTGTGGATAGTTGTTGTTGTTTTGGCTTGGTAGATACCTGATTTTGGATTGACGGTTCTGATAGTTGGAATTAAACGAGTTTCTGTTACTTTGCTGCATCGGTTGAGTACATTATCTCTTGAAATGACCTCGAGTACCACAGTTGAAACAATTTACCTTAGCTTTGTTGAAGCCATAGGTAGTATTTGGTGAGGTAGCAAGATCAGTTCTGCGGTCTTCTCGATAAACTCAGTAGCTCTTCTCATTATACTTGCAAAAGCCCATTGAATATCAATCAGTTCCATCTCTTCCTTATCTATCTGTGCATAATCTTCATTCGTCAGATTGTTGTTGCCTATTGACTAGCCACTGATCCATTATATGAAGCGACCATTGCTGAGACTAAAGCAATGTGTTGTTGTGCACTTATACAATTACATTGTTCATGTTGGAAGTTTCCAACACATAGGACTTTGGCTTGAAGATGCTTGTGTCATTGGAGGGAACATATTGTTGTTGTTGAGGTGTGTTCATGGATGATGTAATAACAAGCAGCAGACATCTGTGGTTGAGTTAGTATATAAGAGTTTTGTTGTGTAGTAAGTTGGTGTGTAGGTTGGTCCTGGTGTGCAAGATAATTGATTAGGTTTCTTGGTGGTTCAACAACATTGGAAACACAAGCTATATGAGGTGCAACATTTCCACCCACTGATGAACTAGACATAGAGAAGATGATGATGAAGCATGATACAGCTCCGGGTTCTGTGGAAAATGTGCTCGTTTAGCTTTTCTCTTCTCCTCCATCTCTTTGTTCTCCAACTTTTGTATAAACTCATTAATGGTCCAATATGCATAAGCATCTTTTTCCTTCAAAACTTCAAACATGTTGACTCCAATATGGAGACAACGAGTCAGCAAACTTGTCTACCAATTCAGTCATTGGAATCTTGATTTCATAGTTTGACAACTCTGATAATAAATGACAATATCTTGGAACAAGTTCTTTTAGAGTTTCATTCCCAACATAACTGAAATTTCAAACTCTTTCTTCAACTCTTCCATTCTGAGTCTTCTTGTCTTCTAACTACCATCATGCCTGTTCTTCAGAACATCCCAGAGTTGCTTTGATGTAGTACATGATCCAAATTGATGCAATAAATTGTAGTCAACGTCTGAGATAGTTGCGAAAAGGATTTCTTCTCAACAGCAAACTTTTTCTTGTCGTCTTCTTTCAACTCTTCAAGTGGAATTGGGATATATGAGTTTTCAAGACATGGAGCAATGTATCCCTTCATGATCATTTGCCACGCTTTCCTCCTTCCAATCCAATACCCTCTAGATGAATCTTAAACTTCTTTTGCCACTGATAATACTCTGACATGTCCATCAACTTAGGAGGACGATTTCCCACTTCCTGTTGATAAATCATTGATTAATGTGGTAAATCGCATTTGTACTCTAAGAATGCACCGCTGCTGCTTCAACTCCTCAAAAAGTCATTCACTTGTTGTTGTGGAGGTTGAGTAACAGGTGGTGGTGTTGAACTAGTCATGGCAATGTAGTTGATCGGTTGAGATGACTGTGTGTTCGTCTTCTGAGAAGCCACTGCCCACGGATTCATGGGAACATGCAATTGCTGTGTTGTTGCAGGTCTAGGTGTCATAGGAAATCCCCAAATGGTGCCCATGATGCTCGGAATGTAAACACTTAGAAAAATTTATAAAAACAAACTCCGGTTCAACCTCTGAATACAAAACGTGGGTTCGAATAAAGATTTGACTCTGGTTGACCTTGTAACAGACTCGAATGAGAAAAATAACACCCTAGACTTGGTTCGACCCTGACACAATACTCCTTCGACCTCCCGTATGGT
Source organism: Ambrosia x helenae (assembly GCA_030844895.1). Taxonomy (NCBI): domain Eukaryota; kingdom Viridiplantae; phylum Streptophyta; class Magnoliopsida; order Asterales; family Asteraceae; genus Ambrosia; species Ambrosia x helenae. The sequence goes on from CM061233.1 coordinate 1,029,387, forward strand.
CGAATGACAACACAACACAACACACTCAAAAACTCTTGGTTTGACCTAAATCCCTCTGGTTCGACCCAAAAACACTGATTCGACCCCAAAAACTCACACGTTCGACCTAACTCTCTCTGGTTCAACCTGACCCATTTGAAACACGGTTATTCTTCAAAAATCAGTTATTTTGATCCAAATTTTTCAAAAGTTTATGGATTTTGATGATCTTAATCAGGTTTTGCTTCGGATTTGATGGAGATCAACTTTAATGAATGAAAATTTTGATTTTATCCGTTAAATCAAGTCAAAATCGATCAATCTCCATTGTCATTCAAAGTTCATGCAAAACAGAAAAAATTTTAGGTGTTTTTGAATAAAAATCTGTTCGAAATCTATCAAAATGCAATTGTATGATCAAGATAAGCTCTAATACCACTTTGTAGTGGATCGGTTTTAAAGAAAACGACTAGATGATCATACAAATGGAACAATCCAGGTGCGGAAACCCTAGATCGTATGCAATATATAAAGATCAAATCAGAACACAATCAAATCCTTTTCAATAAACATTTCATTCATAAACATGTTGATTAATCTCTTTTAGATAGTGTTTACAATGAAATAGATCAATTACAGAACTTTCCAGAACCTAGAGAGATAAACACACACAAGACTCTACTCAAAATGACCAACAATTTCAACAAAATAAAACTTAAGGTATTTATACTACTGCACATTCGACCCCACGACTAGGTCGAATGTGTCCTTCGACCTTCACATCAGCTCCAACCAAACAGATTAAACTTTAAAGCTTCCTTCGACCACTTGTATTCTTCCTTCGACCCTCGACAGGTCGAATGGGTAATATATATCTTCAACATAAAACTACCAAAAACGCTATAATGACAATCCAAAAGCAATAAGTCACATTCCGTGCACTTACAGTATCGTTTACAACACCGGTTTTTACTTGCAAAATAAACAAAATTTATTTTAATAAACCTTTAGCTATATCACTTAACATATCTATTCTAAAAATCTTGCCATTTGATCATATTACCGTTTAATATTCCTTATAAACCGTTGTGATTGTTAAATATTATAACCTAATTTTTTCAAACAACCACAAACATGTAAGGTAAATCAATACACTAAAAGTGATTATTTTGCTATAGCAAATAGCAAAGCCGAACGGGTCGAATATGATGCAATCCACAAACAACTTTGTCATAAGAAACTCCCACTTACTTTAGGATCTCATCTTGCTCCTGATCATCTTTGTTTTTGGTGAATGGACTGGGGATCCCTCTTGGGGGTCCCGGGTTCAATTCCTATGAAGGACATAATAAGAAATGATGGATGACTCCTGGCCTATGGTCATGAGTTCAAGTCCTGATCTCGCCCGGGTTTTATCTATCCTTCACCGTCGTGCCTACGGGCGGCTGAGGGTTGGGTTTTCCCCGGTTTTGGGAACTGCATGGGCGGGCCTGACTACGCAGCCTCCCAAGGTAAGCATGGCCCTCTATTGGGTTGGTCGTGGGGGTCTGTCCATAGTGTGGGGACTCCCCTGGGTAGTCGGGCAGAAATGTTTGTTGGCCATTAAAAAAACATTGAAAAATAAATTAGAAAAAACCTATTCTAGTACACCGAGATTCCAAAACAACCAATTAATAAAAAGATTTAGTCAATAAATAAAGCCATTAAAAAACACAACGGGCTAAAACTTGATTTGCAAAAATTATATCATATCAAACGTGAAAAAATGCAATCTTTTGTCAAACGAAAGTTTAGATAAAAATAAACCCAATTGCAATTTTAATTAAAAATCAAATATGTTCTATTATTTACTTATTAGGTATGATACCATTATTGGGGTTTTTATATGGATTTAACAACTTTCATCAGATTTGCGGGATGCGTGAGTACGAACCAATCCTTATTCCTAAGTCTATTTTGCCCACCAGAGATCCAATGAGAACTAAATAGAACAAAACCACCATAGTGTGTTTTAATGAAAACATATTTTTTTCGCAGAAATACAGCTAACCAGATTGCATGACAATGGTTCGACGAACTAGTCGCTAGATACAAGATACGAGCATCAGAATTGAAACACCTTTCTATCAATCTAAGAATCACTTTGTTGGTCCTAGAAGTATCAGCCTCACTTAAAATCAAATGGCAATGAGATTTCAACAAGATATATAATCAAGTGCGTAATGAGGAATCGGACTTTTAGAGACAATAGAGCACACAAGTTTTTAAGAAGTTTTGAGTTTTATATAGTGACCACCTCAAAAGAATTCTTATGGTTGTTATGAATGTGGTGTGGAGTATGTGTAAAAGATATATCTAATGAGAGCAGATGTTTGCTTTGGATATCACACAATTTACATTCACCCTTGGCAATCTTCCCCTTCGTATGATATCTTCTATTTATAGAGAAATATTGATCCCAAGTTGATGAATAAACAATGTGTTTATTTTATCAACTTGTTGTTTTGCATGTTGACAAGGATAGAAAGTCATTGCATGATTGATTTGGATAAGGGTGCATGCATTTAACTTTCCCACTTGTCAGGACTCCAATTTTCTTCCAGAAATCTGAAGTCCAAATCTGGGATTTGGTCAAGAAGTCAATATCAGAGTTTTGTCCAGAAATCCGGTTCCTTTGTTCCAAATTTTAGTTCTTCTTTCCTAGATTTTATCAGAAAGGAGTTGTGTTTGTCTTCCATTGTCTTTGTCTTCAAAGAGATCATTTTGTTGTACCTTTCTTGATCTTTATCTCTTCTTTTTGGAACCTTTCTTGGATGTTCTTCACTTTGTTCAGTCTTGGTTCCTAGCTTTAGTTTTCTTCAACACTTCATGTTTTCTCATTTTGGTTCTAACACACCCGAAAACAAACACCTTCGTATTCTCAACACTAACAAAACTAGGATGCAAAATGGAGTGCGCGAGAAGAGGTGTAGACGGGGTGGCACCCAGGTCGGCCCGCGGTGCGAGGCGGATGATGGTAACTAATTGGGAGGGGGTTTGATTCTTGATTAACTATTAATTAATAAAATCTTCTTTCTATTTATAATCCCACAATTTAAGATTTTCATATGGAATATTCCAAGATTACTTTGGAATATTCATTTTGACAATTTAAACTATACTAATTAGCAATGTGTTTGTGCATTGCTTGCTTGTATGTGCTGCTTGGTTGGTATCTTGCGCATTAGTGGGTTGTAACCTTTGCTACCTTTCCTTTTTGTGTCTCTCTATCATGTCGCCTCCTCTTAAATTTTTCTCCTATTTCTCTCTCTATAAATGCACCGCTTTAACCCCCTTGGTTTACGGTTTCTTACCAGATGTCTATGACCATCTACACCGGTCGTTGTCTTTGTTTAGTGGTTATTGTCTATGGCAGCCGATGAGATGGGTTTTTAGGGTTCTGTTTCATATTTTTTTTGTGTGTTGGTTGGGTTCTTGGGTCCGGCCCGCTGGTGTAAGTGTTTTGGTCTGGTGAATGAGACCCTTTCATGGCTTTAATGTGGTTCTACCACTTGCATTGAACTTTTTACGGTTCTTTGGCCTTTGTGGTTTTTATCGGTTTTCTTCCGATCTTCTATGGCGTCTATCATGATTTTTAGGTAGTTTTGGTTTTCGGTGTTTTTTGGATGGTTGTTTTTGCATGTTTGCGTCTATTATTTTTTTATATTGTTTTCCTGATGTTTTGTTGTTGATGATGTTTTGTTTTTTGTGTTTTTATTTATTGTTGATGATGGTTGTTTTTGTGTTTTCGTATGTTGTTGATGGTTTTTTGTTTGTTGTGGATGATGTTTGTTTTTCGGATGTTTTGGTCCATTGTCAATGATGTTTGTTTTCCTTTTTGTTCCCAGCGTCTATGGCGGTTGGTCATGTTTTTATATGCTTTGTGTTTTAGTTGTTTTTGGACGATTGTTGTTTTTGCATGTTTGCATCTGTTGTTTATGATGTGGGTTTTCGGATGTTTTTGGTCTGGTTATCGTCTGTTGTTCATGATGTGTAATTTTGTCTTTTGGTTTGTTGAAGATGATTGTTGTTTTTGGATGCTTTTTTCTATTGTCGATGATTTTGTTTGGGGATGTTTTGCTCTATTGTCGGTTGTCACACCCCACCAAGGCGGAAACACGAGATGTAACGACCGAAAAGTTTTCAAGCACAAGGTTCAAGCAATCACATAATTTTATTCAAACAGTACCACCGTATGAGATGGGCTTTGTCATTAATTATTTAAAAACGTCACCATAGCGTTAATAAAAGAGAATACGTGTCTATTACTCTCATGACTAAATAACAATAGGACAATAAGATAGAACCATCATAGTGGTACCACACAGTGCTTGCTCGAACCTCTCCCTCAAATCCCTGTGGCCCTCCATCTAGTTACCTGAAACACATGCATAATGAGTTTTATCAACAATAATGTTGGTGAGTTCATGGGTTTTGTTCATGATGAGTAAAACCAACGTGTAATTCGTGTATGACCAATCATATGCTAGCTAGGCAAATGATCACTGTGCAAACCATGAGTCTTCTAACCAAACCTCTTGACTGTTATGCCTCGCGCATTGTACACTAAAGACAATGTATGTATTGTAGAACACTAACACTCTTTTGTATGTGACCGGTTAGAGCGACTAACCAAGAGTGGGGGTGTCAACCCAATAGATCTATTAAAGTGTTCCATGGCTATATTTTTAGCTAATGGTTACAGTAAACGATGTACGGGGACTAGTGAGCTCATGAACCAAAATGTCTCATGTTCCACATGGCAGTCATGATAGAATGTACACACACTTGAAAATGATACAAGTATTGATGCATGTATTTCCCCCAAAATGAAAAATAGTAAAATGGGGCCATGAAAACTCACCTGATGATGATGTAACTGGTCTAGTGGCTGGTAGATGGTCACCGTCCTGACAAATGATACCCTATGATCATTACTGACACGGTAAGTCATCCGGAGGTTGTTTATCATACAAATTGTTTACCCCGATACTTGTGGATTGTTTGGTTCAGTGTGTCTTAGTGCACGTGATACTTGTTAATGTTCTAACAAACATATAGTTCCAAAACTTTGTTGTTTTGAAAGGTAGCATCCATTGTAAACTAAAATGGCCCCATATGTTGTTATGGGTCGTATGTTAGCACCAATTCACCATGTGTGGTTGGCTTTTGAGAAAAATTACTTAACACATGATTTTTTCCTTTTTTTTTGAAACCATTTGTGAGGTAACACATGTTTCGGCTCTGTTAACACATGTTTATTAGCTATAGCCGAAACAATGCCCTTTATGTGCTTCGAATTCGATGGTTACTTGTATTAAAAGTGATCGATCTAAGCTGGTTAAGATAGTGCCTAGAGTTTTTAAGGTATTCTAGCAACTTTTGTGTTAAAACCGATTATATAGTGATCCATGGAAAGCTTTAATCCTTTGAACATGAACCGTCTTCGTTTCTTTTTGTCCAAGTTGCTTCTTTTTTTTCTAACTCACTTCCTTTTTTGTTTGTCAGTTTCGCATCTATAGTATTTTTGCCCTGGTGGATTTCTCTCTTATTTCAAAAACTAAACCCTCTCGGGGACTTTCTTAAGGATAAGAAAGAAGAACTTCAATTGATGGTAGAGGCGAATTGAAAGCTAAGCAGTGGTGATTGACTTTTGTTAACATGGCCGATTACTTATTGAGTGATTGTGTCTAGTTTAGATTCAATAACATTACACAACTTAGTCTAGTAATACAAGGGCCGATGGTTGGTTAACTAGATGTGTTATCATTACAATGTGATCACATAATAACTCTATTCACATGAGTATGCATTCTCTAGGTGTGTTAGGTCGATCTAAGATCAATGATTACTTAAGGCCGATGGGTGTGATCAATGTGCTTGGGTATCGGGTTCACAAAGGGGTTTGTGCATCTAATAGGGTGGGTTAGGACTTACCTTGAGTGCTTGTGAGTGCTAGTGACCCTTAGGCTTAGAGAGCTTCCTATGCCAAGCCTTGTGAGCCGATTAGTTGAAGCTTCCAACCCTTGAGTTTCTTGATCACTTGGCCGTGAGTTTTAGAATGAGAGAGAGATAGGATTTGGTGCAAGGAATGAAGTGAATGGTGAGGTCTTTATATACTAGTTTGAATGGTAAGCCATCCTCTATGGATTGGAGTTCATGTATAAAGGTTTTTACTAGTTTGGTGTAAGGTATGAGGTGTTCTTATCCCTTGCTAGCCGATTGGGTGAAGACAAACACAAGAATGGGTGTTGTTCTTGCATGGGTTTGTGTGATGTTCAAGTGTTTTATTCCTTATTTGGTGAAAAGCATGCTCTTATTACCTAGAGGGACTAGGCCGATGGGTTTAGACAAAACAAAGAGGGAGGGTGTTGACTTGATTAGAAGTGTGTTAAGGCTTGGAAGGTATCTATTTTGGTGTAAGTGTGTGATAAGTCAACTCATTCTTGTTTCCTTCCTCATGTGAGCCGATTTCTTAGTGTGGATATATGTAGAAGGTGGTTAGCTAGGAATATAAAACTCTAAGTTTGTCTTGTTTCCCTCTTTGGTGATAGTTTACAATTAAGCACAAGGCATGTGCTTCCTTGGAGCCTTTGGCCGATCTAGGACAAAGAAGTAGAGGGTAGCTTGGTTTTTGAAAGTGATGGATCATACCTAGATTGTTTTCTACAAGTTCCAAGGAGTATGATGTTAGCCAATGATCTATCTACACAATGAATCCTTGGGAATGTCCTTGCGGCTGCCACCATACATGGAGGTGTGTTCTTTGATAGTGACATTCATTCCTTGTCTTATGTTAGAATGTGATAGTTCCAAGAATCCTAGTTGTCATGTTAACTAGAATGGTAGGATTGTAGGGTTACTATTGGCCGCAAATCCAAGTAGTGTAGGAATGTTTGTTTATTTCTAATTAGGGTAGTGTAGTTATCATAGGATGTTGAAGTGGGATTAGTGTTCTACTAACTAGGTGAAATGTTTGGAAGGTTTAGGATGACAAAGACATGTCATGGTTGTGGAATTCGGCTAGGGTGCCCAAAGGAGTCTCTAGATCAAGTTAATACCTATTCATGGTAATGTGTAGGATAGGTTATTGTCTTATTGTGAGTCCTAAATCCATTGTTTGGCTTGTGAACCTTCGGCCAAGGTTAAAAAGAAAGGAAAAGGTGCCAAGGTTTGTAAGAGTGTCTTGCCTTATGTTTGTTTGGTCTAGTGAGGTGTCGTGTGCATGTATGTGTGTATATATATGTGTATACATACCTCTTTGGTTATGGTTGTTGTTGGTTTGTTATGTTAAGACATAGGAATGTCTCTTGGGTGTCCGATGAAGACACTAACATGTATTTTGTTTACTAAATATCGTATGTTTAGTAATTGATAACCCTTGATAGTTCTGGTTTTCTCATACATGTGTTAGAGATGAACTTGTCATGTGTTAGGGTGTATTAATCTCTTGAAATGCTTGTTTAAGAGATTATCCGGTGTTGTATGACTAAACAAGTGCCCAATGTTGAGTTTTCTGATTAACTCCGGCTTTACTAGACTAGGGGGTATAGTGTATGAAAAATTATCTAGATATACACATATAGTAAAGCAATAACTGAACTATGTACGAATGTTGACCTGGTTTGTTGACTTATTGTCACATCGGTGATTTTGTTTCGGATGTTGTTTGTAGTTTCTTCTTCCTTAATTGTGTAGCTTCTTGCGACAACAATGAGGGCCTGCTCCTGGGTATGGAAACATTGGTTACAACCATAGCGCCTCTAAGTTATGGTTTGACGATTATGGTTAATCTGCAGGAAGATTGAAGGCGATATATTAGGGGTCATGAAAATCGTAGCCTGCTTGCTGTTATCCCCAATCAAAGGATAACATTGCTGGAGAAACCCTAACTTGGATAATGCTAGTGAGATTTTTTCAACATTTTTTTTTTTATGTTTGTTGTGTCTAGAAGCATTTGGCCGGGTTAGGAGTACCGATGTTTGAGCTTATTATGTGGATTGTCAGTTATCTTATTGTTTTAGTGTTCTGTGGCTGTGTTGCTTCATAATTTTTTTGTTGTTGTTTACTTTGCTTCTTCATTGTGTACTTGAATAAGTGATTAGAGTAACCTCGTGTGACACCCGACAAATTCAGGTTAACATTTTATAAACATTTACCATTTACTTTGGTTAAAATATATATTTAGTTTAATTCGAAGGAATTAAATTGGTTAAATATATGGGAAACAACACGAACAGATAATCCGGTAGATTATCGAGTCATACATACGAGTAGGGATGAGCTCGGGATGGTATCGGTACCAACCGATACCGATACCGAAAATACCGATCCCGAAAACTCACAAAACCCAATACCGATACTGAAAACATACGGTACGGTACGGTAGCGGTTTGGTATCGATACGGTACCGGTATGGTATTAGTATTTTACCTTAAAATACTGATACCCTACCGATCCCATACCGATACCAAGAATACTGAAACCGAAAACCTCTAAATGTGAGTACCAATATCGAACACCCTCAGTTCGGTACGGGATCAGTACGGTATCGGTTCGGGATCGTATCAGTTCGGTATTCGGTGGTGTATGCTCATCCCTACATACGAGTAACTGACCCCATATGTTGGTGATAAGACCAAAGGAATAATTGTAGAATAACTTGTCTTGTATTATTTGCAATTATGTGCCTATGTGAAGTTAGTTGTGAACTTATGTGCAATTCTGTGTATTTAAGCGAAATGCGTTACTGAGTCCGTAACTGACACCTGGCGAACCGAGAAGGTAATTCAGGTCATGAATTATTGGGTTGGTTAGTTATTGGGTTAGATACATTGTACTAGGCCCAAAACATATAAATAATAACAATAATTATATTTAAACCAAACCAGGCCCAAATCCAAGCCCAAAACAAGCCCAAACCTGATCTAGAGGTCGCCGCGCCGCCATACCCAAATCCTCCATGGCCCACGGGGAAGTCCTAGTCGTGGAAACAAGTTTTGTTGGTTTTAAAAACGATTTTAAACCCCATTATCCTCATAAACACAACCCTAATCATCCTCCATACGAATATTATCATTCCTAACCTCTGCCATAACCATAATCAATCAATTCTTGGAGCTTTAAATGTGTTTTAATCACCCGAACGAAGAGCTTAAGGTCCATTATCAATCCTTTACTTGTTTCAATCCTTTTGATTATGTTTAATTTTGTTTTTGTCCATAAAACCTAAAGTCCAGATCTGATCAAAAGTTGTTTTTATCAATAACAAATGATTTGTAGATGATTAACATGCTTATGTGATGTGTCTAGATGATGATTTGATTATGTTACAACATAGGATTCATGTTTAATCATAAACCTATTTTGATGAAACTTGACAAACCCTAGGTTGAGGATTATGATGTTAGATCTGACTTGGATGATTTGTATGATGATATTATGTTAGTCTAGGATGATTAACATGTATTTGATGCTTGATTAACATCGATTGATCCGTTGTTCATACCTTACTATAAATGGAAACTTTATTGATTTTGGATTTCTAAGTTGAGATTAATACATGATATGATGTATGTAATGTAATGTAATGTAATGTAATGTAATGAGATGATTGTTAATGATTATCTAAGGTTATTAGAACATTGTTTCGGTAAAGAACAAACTCGGTTCATGTACTTACTAAAGTGGAAACTTTGTGCATATTATAAGTCTATGGTGTTCATAACTTACTAAGTTTGGAAAGTTTACATGAGATACAAGTTGTAGGATGCATGGAATGTGTTGTATGACTTGTGGTGATTCATGACATGTTAGAAGTAGGATGTATACGCACACTTGTACTTGCAAGCATATGCGATATGTGACACATTACGTGACAACTAACATGATAGATGCTAGGAATTGCATGAACTGTGTATGTGATGTAATTCTAGGTCTATGTGAATTAATCAAACATGAAACATTAACGGGTCACCAATGAGTCGCGGGTCAAACTTGGTTAAACAAGGTCAAACATAGTCAAACACTTTTGTAAAACACAAACTAAGACATTGATCGGATTCAATGGGTTATCTGGACAAACACAAACACTGGACAAACGCTTATATGTTGTTGTATGATAGGTTTCGGTAGTGGGATATCTATTTTACAAAACGCTTGGTTTTACTTTAGCACGCAAAACTAAGGTGAGTTTCACGGCCCCTTTTTACTGGTTTTCCTGTTGGGGGAGAAACATGCTACACATACACATAAACATTGTAGATCACATGTACTATTATATCACTTGTTTACTGTAGCGTAACACCCATTATTAAGTCCTCACATTGTAAACCATAGTATGATACCAGCATAGGGGGGAGATGTGAATAGATCTATTGGGTCTAACAAGCCCCATCTGTGTCAACTAGAGGTTGAGCAGGTGCATATTGTCCTAAACATTCGTCACTGTGTAATTGGCAGTGGCGGGAGGCAAACAACTACCATTAGTCAACAATGGTTTATGCGCGCTTAGTAACTTGTTAATGTCTAGCTAGCATTGGGATATAATTAGTATACGAATGTGAGTCTATGCAGACAAACAGACAAACGGATTTTCTTACATTAAAACCTATGAAGTCACCAACTTAATTGTTGACACATTTTAGCATGTTTTCTCAGGTATGTAAGATAGCAGCAGCTAGGATGCACGTGGAGTCACACTTGCATGCATACAAACACCATAAATTGGTTTTAAAACATTTCAATTGTTATATTGGTTTTGGTAACTCGCGACTGTATTGCGAGATGTTTTATATTTTGCTTCCGCTAATCTTTTAAAACTCGAACTGTCTGGTTTATTCACGTATGATTTTGAAAACATATAGAGGTCGTTCACTCGACCGCTGACTGGATCCTGGTATGTCACGGCCTCGCGGTAAAATCCCGCAGTGAAATTTGAGGGTGTGACACCTCGGGCTCCTATGTTAAGACTAACTTGATTGAGTGATTAGAGTAACCCCAGGCTCCTGTATTAATGAACATGTAGCCTACAATAATAATCCGAGTGGACCATTGTGACATCCGCGATTAAACGGCAATATTCCAGGTAGAGCACACATCACGAGCTTGCTATATACTCTAAGGACATAATATCCATACTAAAGGAAGATGATATTACACACGAATCATGTCACCGAGTTTCACCCGTCCTATATTAATTGTTACAGTCTATTACATTTGGCGGTGGTACTATCTATGGTCGTTTTCAACATTTTTTGGTTGTGCGTAAACGGAAGAAATTCACGTGTCACTTGAATGAACGAGCTTGGTTGTGCGTAAAACACCATAAACCATCACAAAATGGTTTCTAGATTGCTCTCCCAGTCTCATGTGTGCTGTATATCCAAAGACAATGGTCTGTAGTAGGCTGGTAGCTTTTCAGGGCACTAGGTTGCAACTATATTTTGTTCTTTTTTTGTGGTCCTAAGCGATCTGGATGAATCCTAAAGCAATACTAGCTAGCTCGGACTTTTCCTTGTTTAATAAATTTCTTGATTTTCATTTGAGGTTAACTTTAGGAATCATATCTACTGTTTGCTTCTTCTTGAAATGCCAAAACAATTGCTTTGTTTATTGTTATCAAGATTTTCAAATCCTAATCAAGATACTATATCTTTTAATAATGCAATTGGAAAACTCTAGAAAACTTAGGGTGTGAGGCTTGTAATTCGTGGAAATTGTCAAGATGTCCAAAGTTTATAATTCGGACCATTACTTTTGATCTATTTGACTAGTTCTGAGTTTAATAACATCCGCAACATAAGCTCTAATACCTGCTTCACATCAGCACCTTTACATCTTAAAGGAGCTTTGTGTAAGATTTCATGTGTGTGTGTATATATATAGAGAGAGAGAGAGAGACTGACTACAAAGGACATTTTCCCGCAAAGTGTGATCAATGTATGTAGTTAGTCTTTTATGTAACGGGTAAGCTTTTGCATTATAATATTATATAGAAAAACACAAAACATAAGAATATAAAACCAAATGTATTCTAGACATGAAATTTAAAACCACTAGTTAACTTTAGATTTCATGCCTAGAATACATTAATTTGTGATATTTTGTGTTGCTCTATATAATACTATGCAAAAAGAATTTAAAACATTAGCCTAAAATTTAAAACACAATACCTATAGACCTCTTAAACTTTATAGAATATTGTCATTTGTATACGAACCTTTATGACCTTAGTTATCATTTATCTATTTAAACTATCACTGAAATAAATACCTCCCACCGGTTATTTGCTAAATATTCAATACACTTATACGTGAGGTTTTGGGCTCAAGTCTCACAAAGAGTAAGAAAATGCCGGTCCTCTTACAACTGCTTGATTCAAGACCAAGAGCTGGATTGAAAAGCTGATTTGACTAGTCAACTGCAAACAAGAAGATCCTAGGTATATCCGTCATTTAAGAAAAATTAACGGAAAAAGCTAACGGGCTAACGGCCGTCTATGCCAAGGACCATTGTGCTTACGAAAAGTAAACGTTGGGCACCACCTAAGTGATAAGTTTTAGAAGTATTTAGACCACCTGTGTAGTTATTAAACAACTAGGACCAACGGTGCAAGATTTGAAAATTTCAGGGACCAACCAAGCAATTAGATGATTACTTTGTGAAAAAAGTGGTGCTATTTTGCAGAGTTGGAGAAAGACAACATTATCTCTAGCCACCTCTAACAGATTCAACTGCTGGCTGCTCTCTGTGTAACCATTGAACCAATGGATAACCTGTGATCCAGATCTTGTTTCACTTTTCAAGTCAAGTACTTAATTGTTTGTTCAATGAAGTTGACCTAAAAGGGATCTTTAATTGGGGATCAAACCTTTGTTTTTTTTTGTGTTAAGTGTCAGTCAACATGTCGAAACTCAAGGAACAAATTAGGACTTTTAGACTAAGATTCAACTAGGCATGTACATTGGTAAAACTAGAATGATTGATTATAATTGCGCAAGTAACAAAGTGATGAAGTCACTTCAAAATGTGATGAGATTTCTGGATTTCGGTAGCGAGGACATCACTAAACAAATCCTAGATAAGAAATTTGTAACATGGAATCCAGGTCAAATATACAAGTCAAAGGTAATGAAATTATGTTTTGTAACACCTGCTTGTTGAGTTTTTTTTTTTAAACTTGTTGCGCCCAATTAAATACTGGGTCAATCATATGCTCACTCACATGGACAAAGGCAACAGCAACCTTCTATCCTTTTTCCTAGCAATAGTCTGCCTAGAAATCTGCAACCGTATAGGAACTAAAATACCCGCACAAATAATAGCAAACGAAAGCCAGAAATGTCTCGTGTAGAGAGCCATATATGACGATGTTAGAAGCCCGATGAACAGTGTGGCCCACAAGATTGCCACCGCAACATCAACCCTGCATTGTTTAGTCACCAGACTACTTTTAGACAAGACAGTGACTAAAATCAACAAGATTGACAAAGCCAAAATAACCAGACCATACAAAGCTGACCAATCTGGTCCCAAACGAACTGTTTAGCAAACAAAAATTTGGGTCTTAACAATTTGAAAACTATAAATCTACAATGGGGATGTTCTTGGTTTGGCAAATAAAGAAAGAAAAAGTAACCAGGTTACCAGCTTGGTTCAAAAGATCAAGAACCTAAAACTAAGATATTCAAATCCAATTTCGTTCAGTCCCAATTCATATGTTCGGTCTTTTTGGTCAACATTGATTTTTCCTAGCCTACACTTTACACATTGTCGATTGATCCTAACATGGTTTGTTCAGTTATATACCATTGTGAACTAAACTGAAACACTGAAACAGGACTGAAAAGATCCAGTCCTGAATCCAAACATGGTGAGAACTTGTATCGGAAAACTCCGGGGATCCCACCAATACCTTGCTAACCAATGGCATTAGGTAAAACGTAGTTTGCATGTGGCCTTCAAGGGGATAAAGGCATAAAACCACTGAAAGCTGGATTCTTGGTTTTAAAAAGCATGCCTCAGGCGCGCTAAGGCACGACTCGCGAGACGCACCTAGGCGCAGGTGTTGGGGCTTTTTCGCTTAGCCCCTAGAGTAAATACAAGAAGTGCCCAAAGGGCGCAAAGTTTAGGGGTTTTTTGGGGCTTTCTAGCCTGAGGCACGCGCCTCATGTACCTAAGGCGTTTTTTATGCAGAAAAATGTTGTGCCTTCGGTTTTTTGGCTTGTACATGTAGGTAAACTGATATAAAAGCCTTATTTATAGCTATATTTTGGGTAAAGGAAGCTAAAAACCTATGGGACATATAAAAAAATAAAGATTAATCACCTTGCACCTCGGGTACGAAAAGCCCACCGCTTTTGCGCTTCGCCCCTCAATTTTAGACCTCGTCGCTTTTGTGTGTCTATCGCTTTTTAAAGCCAATGCTAGATTCAAACCTGACTTCTAGAGGGACTCAAAACGCCTACCACACCACCCCCTAGAAAGCTCACCCCAAGCATTTTATCTCAAAATCACACGCTAGACACATGTTAACTCCAACATTTCTGAAATGTATGTCATCCTCACTCAAAATATTATCATCCACATACATATTGAGACCAATGTCTTATTTTCATTTGCTGTGAATAGTTTTGAATCGACTGTCCTACACCGAACCATTGATAAATTCAAAATTTGGACAAATCTCCAGCCAAAATGTACAACTTTTAATGTCTGTTTGAGGCACTGGTAATTAGTTAAGCTGCAAAGGGGCTGTTGGAATATGCATCTAAACCGTAAAAACATCATTGTGAATTGAATTCCCAACAACTGTGTTTGTTAAAAACCATTTACAATTGTGTGTTTTCTGAGTATTTGGGGCCAAAATGATCAGGGACTTTAAGACCCAAATGTTGCAAGAAAAAGATGCCTTTGGTGACAAATACAACAATATCTAACCATATCTAGCTTTAATCAACTTTAGAATTAAATTTATCTAACGCTACTTCTGCTTCATGTCCCAGTCATCAATTTAAACAAACAGATCCAAACACAACCTCAACCTGACGGCCAAACTGAAAGGTTCAATCAAGTTTTACACCACTATCTATCGTTTTAAAATACACACATGAGGAACACACAATCGCGGACGATGCACATGTGATGCAGTCTAATGCGAGGCCTTATGCAGCTGACTACTATATCTGAACAAAGCTGACCATCCACTGAACAAATATCCTATATTTCAAGTATCTTTTTATACAAGTATATATAACTAACTCTATCAGTCTCTTATTAATTCTTAATAACAAACGCCTCGCATTGTACACCGCATTTCGGATCAAAACCGCATCTAAATCTTCTAAACCCTATACCGGTCCTAACACATAACTCATGAACAATTACAGATCTTAACAAAACTAACAACCCTAACACAGAGAGCATGAATAATAATTGTATATGTAAAGGAGACAAAGAAAGCGTACCAATTGGAGAAATTTGGCTTGGGTGAGAAGACAACGAGAGGAGACCACTTATGTTGAGATCGGATCTGGCTGTCTCTGAGTTGCTCCACGAGTTTCGAACGAGTTATCATAATAAACCGATGAACGGAGATACAATTATGTCTCCGACGTTGTAAAACCCTAATCAGATGTTTAAATAATAATGATTGTGGAAGAATCTCACCGGTTAATAATAATATTATATTATTATTAATAATATTATTATGTTGTGAGACGGATATTTGGTGATCGACGGAGAGGAATGAGGGATTTGGCGGATTGGTTGGTGGCTGCCGGCGGAAAACCAAGAAGATCGGAGCAGACTGAAAGCTACCTCACTTTGATCTGCGTGTGTTGGTATATTATTGTTCTTGTTTTTCTAATTACTGAATAAAAAACATATATTCAGCAGCTGAGGGTGCAAATGAGCCGAGCAGTTCGAGAGCCGAGCTTTATCCAGCCCGAGCCGACCTTAAGTCTAAAACAAAGCTCTTTTCGAGCCTGGCATATGAAGCTCGCCAGGCTCGTTGAGCCTTATCAAGTTTTGGTATAATACTGGTTTTATTATTATCGTATACTATTTACCACACATTTAAAGTTGTTTAATAAACGAGCGATCTAAGCTTTTGACTTATCGAGCTTATTATTTATATTATTTAATTTAATATATTAACTAATAAACACTAAACGAGCCGAGTTCGAGCTTGAGAAACTACCAACGAGCCGAGCTCGAGTTCGAGCCTGGTCGAGCTCGGGCTCGGCTCGTTTGCACCCCTAATTGCAGTGGTGTGTATGTTTCGGATAATTTAGTTATTATCCTTAACGTTGTGTTCCCGAGTTTAATAACGAAAGAAAAGAAGAGGAAGGGAATTGAGGAAAAAGAAAGCGAGTGAAAATGAAAGATTTAAGTAACTATCATGTTTCCGAGTTCGAAGGAAATTGAAAAAAAAGTAAGTATTTTATGTTTAAAAAGTTATTTCCTTCCAAATCTCTCCAGAAGGATGAGGGGTATGTTTGGCAAGGAACTTTTAAGAGGTTTTAAGAGCTTCAAGCTTCAAGCTTTTAAGAAAAAACTCCTACTCAATAAAAAGCTACTAGCGTTTAAGAAAATGCTCTAGGCTAGAGAAAAAACTCTATAGTGAAAAGCTACTAGCGTTTGGTTTGAATGAGCTGGAAGCTTTTAGGCTAGAGAAAAAACTTTATAGTGAAAAACTAGTAGCGTTTAAGAAAAAGCTCTACTAGCTACAAGCTTTTAATTAGTAAATGACACAAATACCGATTCTATTTTAAAAATAAAATAAAAACCTTCTTTACAAGTTTTTAATTATGCCCATTTTGGTCATTTTATACATTTTTAAAAAGCTTCCAGCTGCCAGCTTGCAGATACTAGCTACCAGCTTCTAGCTACCAGCCACCTGCTAGTTTTGCCAAACATACCCGAGAAATGAAGAAAATAAACTAAAATTTTCCTTCTCTTTCCCTTTAAAAAAAACTGTGGAACATGATTTTTTTCTTAACATACTTCCAAATCCCGTCTTTTCTTTTATTAAATGAAACTCAGGAGCATGGCGTAAATGAAATTGGAGTCATTGATTAGTCAATTTTATTATCCTGATTGTCTCTTTTAAAAATTCGATAAAACCTACGATCGCACCCTTAGATTATAGGTCATGGATTTGTCACTGAATGTTTGTAACGAGAATAATGTTATATAGACATTTAAAGCTAAGCCCAATTCTTGTAGGCTTTAGGATTACCATTGTATCTATGTGAATGGTTTACAAAGAACATTTTTTTTAAAGTGTGAGAAGGCTACGAAGATATCATGTTTTGGACTTTAGGTGGAGGTTGTGATCCCGAGTAACATCTTTGGGTATGTGGTATCTGAGCGGCTACACCACTCCTCCTCCCTTGGCTACTTAAATCGGGCAGATCAATCGGGTTGTGGCCATCGAAAGGTTTCAATGCTTTTGTGGTTGCTTTATTAAAAAACCTTAATTTGACTGTTGCTTTATTAAAAAATTTCCTTTTTCAATATAAATTCATTTACAAATTTAACATTTTTACCCCAAATCTATTTCTACTCCACATTCACATCTTCTACATCACAATCTATTCACTTTCTTCACATTCATATACTTTTAAAAAAAATGAGGTGGTCCGAAGAGGAAGAAATTGTGTTGGCAACCTCCTGGGTATACATCCAAAAAACAATGACGCTAACGAGAGGCACCATTCTTTTTGGAATATAATTTTTTCTCGCTTTCGCCTATACATGGGTGGTGAAAGCAATCGCACCCAACACCAACTAAGTTCAAAGTGCGGTGATTTGAAGACCAAGACACTATTGTATAACGAGTTATACAATGAGGTCATGAATGTCGAAGGTGAGCCAAACAAAGACGAGGCCATCGAACTGGTTAAAATAGAGTACACATGTTTCGGCTTGGCAAATTCTAGGGGCACAAGGTCAAGATGGCAAATTATGGAGTAGTTTTTTTTTCTCGTGCTTTTATTATTATTTTTATTAATGTAGGTTTTTTATTTATTTTTAATAAATTTTAGTGTTTCTTTAGTTAAGTTAAAATGTTTATTGTATTTTCAAATTAAAAAAAAAAAAGTGTTTAGGGTAGTTTCTATGCCACACCCTCCAAATATGTTGTTTTACGATAGTTTTAGGGTAGTAAGGTACAAATTTGATGTGTCAGTCTATGAGTGGATAGTGTTAGGGTGAGTTATATGAGTTATATGACCACGTCCTCCACCCTCAGACATGATCTTTTGAACTGTTTTTGTATGATATTATAAAAAAACACAAAAAAATAACAAATTAAAACATAATGCAATGTATATAGACATGAAATTTAAAAAAACAACTAAATCGTACTGTTAACAATTAAAACACACTTCTTAATTTACTTAGCATGACGTTTTAAGTTTAGAGTACATTACCTTATGTTTTTAATTGTCACGTTTCGTGTTTTCCTATATAATATTATTTCAAAGCAATCTGAAATATCATGTCTAAGTCCAAAACAACATGTCTATAGTATCATTGCATTATGGTATTTTTTTTTCATTTGCTGTGAAATAATATAAAACCGTGTATAGAAAATACAAATGACTAAAAAAAAGCAACATTCAGACCGTATTGAAGTAGCTGAATTTTGTGACACATGATGCCGTTAATATATATATAGGGGAAGTATATGCAAAAAAAACCCATTTTAGATGAAAAACCCTAATAAACCCAATGCTTCCACATCATCCCACCAACAATTAATCTCTATTATATTAAGAGGGTTATTTTGGTCTTTTTCATCACCCCCTTCTCTCTCTCACTATATAAATTGTTTTCCCCCTCTCTCTCTTCATTTTCTTTCAAATTCAAATCTGATCACACCCTCCTCTCTCTATCCTCTCTCTCTCTGTCTCTCTCTAGATATACCACCACCACCACAACCACCACCACAGCCACCACAACTTCTCAACTTAAACAGAGTTCAAACGAAACAGAGGTGCCTCTGTTACCGTCAAACAAGAACAACAAACCACCACAGAACAGCCACAACCACCGTCCCGTCATCATGTTGTTGTCAGACAGTTGTCGGCACCACCTCCGGCCACCACGTCCCGTCGTCAGGTTGTTGTCAGATCGTTTATCGTTGTTTTAATTGCGTTTGCAAGATGAATCGTGTACAGCTCGGTTTCATGCCTAATATGGTCAATATGTGGGGTAGACTTAAAGTTGCAGGTATGAAATTTATCTTCACTTTTTATCCCCTGTTTTGTTCGAGACTCTATGTCTCATTTCCATTAACTTTTTTATCCCCTGCTTTCGATATTGACATAGATCTGTAAGGACATTGTTGGTGGAGAAAAGGAGAATGTGGAAGAAGCATAATAATATTATTAATAGAAAAAATGGTTGATCGGTGGGTATGTACAGAGGGGAAAGGGGTAAGGGGTTATCCATTGGGTTGTGTAATAGGGTTTGTACTTGGGTTTATTTACGGATATACCTACAAGCTTTTGTCCGTACTATGTCAAATAAATTGACATGATTCTTTAAAAAGTTTATTGACCTGAATCATTATTTTGTTAAAAACCCATTTTGTACATTTAGATGTCATCCATCCTTTGTGCTATTTATATTGCTTTTTTTCTTTGGACTGATTTGTAGCCCACTAAAGATATATTAGTAAGATTTTTTTTTTCTTTGGACTAATGTGCTATTTAAATTTTAATAATAATCATTACGATGAGATTTTCAAAATGTCAAACATGTTATATTTTTATTTTGATTAAAATATAACTAATTCTGATGGTGTAACCTTTTTATTTTTATTATTATTATTATTATTTTATTTATGTTAGATTGTTATTGGATTGGGGACATGGGGTTAATATTTGTTTTGGCATGTGAAATTGTATGAACTCGTATAGGGTACATGTCTATTTTTTGCGGTCGAGTCTTGTATGCTCACACACGTTAGTGATGCTAACACATGCTAGTATATGCCCAACTAACAGGTGCTAGGACCCATATGACATACGTTATTTTTAGTAAGACATGTATTTTAGAATATGCTAACACATGCTACTGATGTCTTTTATTATATTATATATTTCGTGTGCTAGTGTTTTGATTTTAGAATATGATAACACATGCTAGTATATGCCCAACTAACAGGTGCTAGGTTCTGATTTGATTTTTTAAATTTATTATTGTTGGATTTCAAACCCTATAATCGTATTTGAGTAGTTGTATTAACATAGTTGTAAAATTGAGTATGATATACTTGGCACTGCATATTTGGTGTTGTTTATACACATGTTAGTGATGCTAACACATGCTAGTATATACCTAACTAACAGATGTTAGGGTTCATATGACATACGTAGTATATGCCCAACTAACGTGTGTTAGGGTTCATATGACATACGTTAATTCAGTAAAACATATGTTTTTAGAATTACACTACACATGTTAGTGATGTCTCATTATATGTTTCGAAGAGTCCAACTAACACGTGTTATCTTTTTTTTGTAGGTGAAGAGATGTTTCGTGTTAAAGATGAAGATGGTATCAAGAATGAAGCATAGCTAGATTTTTTTTATGTTATGATAGTTTTTTTATCATTTCACAAATAATTATGTATGTATGAAAACTTTTTTGATACATTTTTAGTATTGATTGTAATGATCGTTTTTATCATTTATTAAATAAATACACATTTTATGTGTTCTTTTACTATGTTCTTTTAGTATATGTTTGGTAACACATGTTAGCGATGTCTCACACGAGGTCAGAATTTTGCATCACAACACTAACGTATGTTATTTTTTCGTGCTGGAGAAAGTGTCATAAAGTAGGAGAGAGGTGACTTGACAAGTGTCAAATCAACCTTTTTAAACCTAGGATTCAGAAAATTAAATTATAAAAAATTAATTTAAAATGACCTTAATGCCCTTAATCTACCTTTTTAAGCAAGTGGCCCACTTGCTTTTGATTATTATATAGAAAATAATTAAGGACCATTGATCAAGTTTGATCAATGGTCACCATAGAGTTTAAAGGGTTTTTTCATAAAGATGGGGTTTCCTCTTTATCCATCCCCTATATATATATATTAACGGCATCATGTGTCACAAAATTCAGCTACTTCAATACGGTCTGAATGTTGCTTTTTTTTAGTCATTTGTATTTTTCTATATATTTATATATATATATATATATATATTATGATCCGGATATTTTGAAAACTCCTCTGAGTTGCGAGAACTTGAGAACTCCCCTAGACCATAATAATATGACACATCACCTAGTTAGGATGATTATAATGAGGGGCATTTTTGTCAAATACCATCTCCCCTACCCACCCACCACCCCACTATCCATTTAATAAGCAGATCCCTCTCACCTCTCTCACACACAAACACACCTCTCTTCTCTCTCTCTCTAACATAATCAGATCTCTCTCACCTCTCACCTCTCTCACACACAAACACACACCTCTCTCTCTCTCTCTCTCTTTTCTTCTCTCTCGCGTCCCTTCTCTCTCTAAAAATAGGAAGAACACCAAGGATGGGTGGGGGTTCGATGGGGTGGTCCAGACGATGGGTTCGGTTTGTAGGCGATGGCGATGGTGGGTTTTGAGATCTGGGGTTCGATGGTGGTGGTGAACAGGGGGGATTCGATGGTTCAGAGGTGATGGTGATGGTGAGGGTTGTGTGGGTGGCGATTTTGGTGGTGGGTTTTGGGGATCTGAAAACAGATCTGGAGGCGGATGTGTGGTGTGTTCGTTGGGGTATGACTGTGGTGGATGACAGGGGGAGGGTGGGTGGTGGTTCATGGTGGTTCAAGGCTGTGTGGTGGATGATGATGATGATGATGCTGTGGTTTTTCAAGGTATACTATTATTATTATTATTATTATTAACTTTAAAGTCAAGAACCACCCTTAATGTTTTTAAAAACACAAATGGGGGATCAAATCTGAGAAAACCCATGTTGGAAAAATGGGGTTATTTGAGTGGAACAACAAGTAACATGATGGGGATGTGTGTGTGATCTGGTCTCTGGCATCCATGCCTTGAGTGAAGATCAAGAAAACAGAAAAAAAAAAGGGTTAAAGAAAAAAGATTTGGGGGATTGAAATGTTCAACAACCCGTTGAACACA
>CM061233.1:1051672-1094165 GCA_030844895.1 Ambrosia x helenae
GGTTCGTAAACATGCGATTAATATAATGGTTAAAACAGGTATTAACTGGTACTTTTCACGTTTATACCTGTTAAAAAAAATTAACAGGTTCGTGTATCAAAAAATAGACACGAAAAATTTTCGTGTCGTGTACAGGTAGTCAAGTTTCGTATATATCGTGTCTTAACAGGTTCATGTCTTAATAGGTCAGGTATACACGATTTGCCAGCCCTAGGTGTAAACGAGTCGAGCCGAGCCCGAGATCGACTAGGCTCGAGCTCGGCTCGTCATGCTTTTTCTGAGGCTCGAGCTCGAGCTCGGCTCGAAAGTAAAACCTAAGAGCTCGAGTTCGGCTCGGCTCGGCTCGGCTCGAGGTAATTTAAAAATAATTTTAAACAACCTAAAAGCTCGGCTCGAGCTCCCTTCAATAGCTTAAACGAGCAAAAGCTTGACTCAAGCTCGCTTACCAATATTATAAATTAAAATTGAACATGTTCAAAGGACAAAATTGCATATATAAAAAAAATAAAATAAAACATTCGTTTTGGCTCGTTTAGGCTCGCGAGCCTAAACGAGCTTTGTATATAAGGCTCGAGCTCGGGCTCCATAACTAAACAAGTCATATTTCAGGCTTGGGCTCGGGTTCGATAAGGCTCGGCTCGTTCGAGCATTTTACCGAGCCGGTCCCGAGTAGTTCTCTAGCCGCTACGTGTCATTTACACCCGTAGTAGAGGTACCAACACTGTTTGCTGGTAGTGCCCCGTCCCCCCTAACTTTTGTATTTCTCAATAAGTATTGATTTTAAAAAAAAATTGACATTTTTTATTGTTTTGAAGTTCGATGCACTTGATATCTTGACGAATGCAAAATATTACAATGAGTTTGATCAAGATTTTTGAAATTTTGCATTTACTCATCAAGTTTAATCCTTTCTTTTAATATTTTTATTATGCACCTCATGTCATGCTTAATGCAAATTATTTTCAGATTGATGAACATGTAAAGAGGGAAATACTGAATCATAGATGTTTGAGGCATCCAAATATTATCAGATTCAAGGAGGTAAATCGTAGATAGTGTTCGTTTTACAGGAATGGAATGGAATTCGAAAGGAATTGGAATTTGATTCCATTCCATATCATGTTCGTTTCAATAAAAAAATGATTGGAATTGAATTAAAATCACTTGAAATCCTCCAATTCTTGGGATTTAAAATCCTTCAAAGGTGGGAGGGAATGTTATCAAATATGTAGGAATTCACGTCAATTTACTAGTTTTAAAGGGTTTTTATGTCATTTTACATATTTTCCATTCCAATTCCATTGATGATTATACCAACCAAACACATTATGGGATTTTAAGGGATTTTTCAAAATCCAATTCAAATTCCATTTCCATTTCCAATTCCCTTTCATTCCTTTGAAACGAACACTACATTATTTTTTTTTTAAAGACACACATCAACTTTTCCACACCTCAAGGGCGGGGTTTGTTTTTAGCAGATTTGGATTTTCGATACAGAAACGGGTGGCGGCGCAACTTGTTGCCCGCCTACCTACTATGCTTATGTAATGTTCCGAAAAAGTGTGTACAAAAAAAAAAAAAAAAAAAAAGATACACACAGCAGCAGCAGCAGCCGCCTGCCACTCATCTTTATTCTTAGGATTTAAGCTATGTTTGTGCCACTCTAGTTTACTGCTGTTGAGTTGTATAGTTCTGCAATTAACTTGTGACAGTCTTAACTGTCATTTGGTTACTAGTTATTAGGTAATAACAACCATAACAAGATGTGTGGTTAGTTCAAGTGAGTTCTATAGTTGTAGTGACAAGTATATCGAATAGAACTATTCATTGATTTGAATTTAAGTTATCTGTTTATTCTTTCTTTCACAAATCTGTTCATACAAGTTTTATAGTCAAAAACTGATTTAACTGAATATTATTCTCTAATTCTAACTGCTTCTACTTATTACATCCTTATCCCAAAAAGTCAAAATTCGATTTCCGCATTTAGACTAAGCGAAAATTCATTGATTTTTTGCTGATTGCTTCTACTAATTACATGTGTATATTTCCTCAATACCAAAAAGTCATATTTGACTTAAATGTCAAACCTAGCAATTTCCAAACTCAATTTCACATGGATTTCATAAGTTCTTTATCTCAAAATGTTTCTGAATTTTTCTCAATGCATCTACTAATTATAATGCTATTACTTCCCTGGTCCTGAAAGACAACTCTCTTCTTTTTTTCTTTTTTTTTTTTTTTAAAAAAGAAGCAAACTTCAAACAAGACATTTTGAAACTCAGAACCTACATACCTTTTTCGAGTTATTTTTCTCCAAGAAGTCTATAGTAATTACCTTTTGTGTTGATAGCTGAACATATCAATTATCTCTACATAAAGAAAAATATTCTTTTTATCGATTTTGAAGTTAAAGAGTAAATAAATGAGCAACATTAAATATTCGCGCATATTTCTTTTTCAGGTCTTACTAACTCCAACTCATTTAGCAATAGTCATGGAGTATGCTGCTGGAGGAGAGCTTTTCCAGAGGATTTGCAATGCGGGCAGATTTAGTGAGAACGAGGCAAGTTTTATATGTTTTTGATAATTTTAGTGGTTGTTTAATAATAACTTACAAAAATTAAGATTTGTTCTTTTGACTTTTTTTTTCCTCATATGCACCAGGCAAGATTTTTCTTTCAACAACTTATATCAGGAGTTAGCTACTGTCATTCAATGGTACAAACTTTATTCATTCACTTTACCATTCTACTCTTTCTATTGACAACATTATCACCTCTAGTTTTAATACTTGATTGGTTGGTGTGTTGCAGGGGATTTGTCACAGAGATCTTAAGCTTGAAAACACGCTGCTAGACGGAAGCCCGGCTCCACGTGTTAAAATATGTGACTTTGGGTACTCAAAGGTAACAAATTTATCACATTTTCATATTTACTATTCATAAAAGAATTAGAAGATTTAATAACTAAATTACTGTTATATTCAATGCAGTCGTCGGTTCTGCATTCTCAACCAAAGTCAGCAGTTGGAACACCAGCTTACATCGCACCGAAGTTGTTTCAAAAAAAGAATATGATGGAAAGGTTCTTCTTTGAGTTTTTGCTTGTTTAATAGACTGGCAGTTGACTATTTTAACCCTTGGAATCTGTAGCTTGCAGATGTTTGGTCATGTGGGGTTACTTTATACGTGATGCTAGTTGGGGCGTATCCATTTGGAGATCCAGATGATCCAAAGAACTTCCGGACAACTATTTGTGTGAGTAATATTTTATACATTAAGACTGTCAAAAAAATAAAAATATTGTTTGGTTAATAAAACTCGATTTGATTTATAACAGCGGGTACTTAGTGTTGAATACAAGATTCCGGATAGCGTAGAACTTTCATTGGAATGCAGGCATCTTCTTTGTCGGATATTCGTTGCCAACCCAGAGAAGGTAGAATCTCATACATCACATATATAGGATTGTAGAGGTGGCAAAATGGGTCGGTTGGGTAACGGTTCATAATCGATTTGGGTCAAAATGGGCCAAAAAGATATGGGTCAGGTTGACCTTTCAACAGTTTCTTGTCCATTTCCTTTTTAATTTCTTAAATAATTAATGTATCAACTATTCTTAAAAACTATAATATTAACATGGTGATCTAATTCTTTAAAAGAGAATAAAATTGTTTAGAAGGCTATGAGCATTTTATGCACTTTTGGGTCAGAGATTGGGGCGGATCTAGGGGCTTTTACGGGTTCCCAGGAACCCCCTCGGTTTGGAAAAAAAATGAAAAATTTAGTGGAAAATTATGAAAAATTAGCAAAAAATCAGTGAAAATCTACGAAAGGAACCCCCTGGAAATCCATCCTGGATACGCCAGAGATTATTCATGTTATTCTAACTGTGTGTCATGTTGACAATGAGGAAATGTTGCAACTTTAGGGAGTATTTACCTACTTACAATGATCTAAATCGGTTATTTATTTATTTATTTATTTTATTTTCAGAGAATTACCATTCAAGAAATCCTAGCGCACCCATGGTTCTTAAAAAACTTGCCTGCAGATTTAATATTTGATGCAAGCTCTCACAACACAAATCCAAACGATACAAATCAAAACATTGACGAAATATTGTCAATAATACAAGAGGCAAGAACTCGTCTGAGCCGTTAAATGATGGATCGGCACAACTTCTTGGTGATAGTATGGACTTTGATGATTTGGATGGTTCAGATATTGAAGACATAGACATAAGTGATGATTATGGTTGCTCATTATGAAAGATCAACAAACCAAGGGTGCTTTTTAGTGGTCTGCAGCTTCTATAATCATCAATAGAGGAGGATATCTTGTGAGTTCTTATATGATCTGTTATCGGATTTATATAATATATATATGCTGCAATATGACCCTGTTTGCCATCTTGATTCCCATATCATGTACAGATTTATCCTTCAGAAACTTCATGCAATAGAATATGATATATATATATATATATATATATACACACACACACATCTGATTCTTCTTACTGATACAAATTTAGACCTTTTTCACTTTCTACTGCAGCACTGTTATATACTTAATTTATAGGTTTTTTTTTAAAGATATGCTGTCATACAATATCCTTCTAAGTATGATATATCTGGTATCCTACATTTGCTTAATTTAATTTATAGTCGTTTCATCGTTTTATAGAGTTAATTTGATCCAAAGCCGTCGTTAAATCAGTTTTTAGAACTCAGCATCCTAAACCAAGTTTGAAAAAGTTGCTGACTCAAGACATTAAACATAGGACTATTTTTCAATGAGGACATAACCATAAAGAACATCTGGACTAAGTTTTTTGAACTAACTTTTGGTATATAGTTGGATGAAGGTTTTGACACATCATCTTGACATATACAACACTTTTACATGTTGAAATTTTTTAAATGTCTTCCTTGCATAATGACTAATTTCTTTGATCCATGTTCTTACATAAGTTTAATCACACAAAATGCAGTTGCTTATGTTGGATTAACCCTTTAATGCAATTTGTGTTTGTGACATCTATGAGTTGCGACAATTAGTTAAGTTAAAAATAATACAAATTACAATAGAATGACAGGTAAACGGGCAATTAGTTAATTTCATAACAAATCAAAGAATCTTTACTCTTAAGACAAGAAAAAACAATAAGACTAATCACCTGCTATTCAACTTATTACTTACCTGTTATAACTTATAACTGCATATAAAGAATCCAGATAACAAAGGGCAGATTTCGTTTATTTAAAAAGAGCATACAACGATCAGGGTAATTCGTTGAGAGAAAGCTTTACGAACGATTGTCTCAGTTGGTTGAGCTCATCTTTCACTGCCTTCATGTTAGGTCTTTTCTTACCCTCTAGCTCAATACAGTCTTTCGCAAGCTTGGCGACATACTTAATATGCTCATTGATCCCGTCTTTCTTCACTTGATCATCAAGAATTCGTATCAAGCAACCCCTTTCCAGTGATGAAACAAAAAACATTGCCAAACCCAAGTCACTTTCAGTTCCATCATGAGAAAAGACTCTTCTACCTGTAAGCAACTCCACAAGAACCATGCCAAAACTATAAACATCACTCTTGTCTGTCAAAATTCCTGATCGAAAGTACTCGGGATCTATGTACCCAAGAGTCCCATGCACCAATGTCTGTACATGAGTCTGGTCCACAGGAATAAACCGTGAGATCCCAAAGTCAGAAACTTTAGCAGTGTAGTCATCAGTTAAAAGTATGTTCGGCGATTTAATGTCTCTATGGATAATTTGTGTGGTTGCGTGTATATGAGCAATGGCTTCAGCTGTCTGTGTGGCTATATTTAGACGCCTTTCAAATGTCATGGAAAATGCAGTCTCTTGTTCATGTAGGTGGTGGAAGAGGGTCTTGTTGGTTACAAACTCATAAACAAGAAGAGGAGTTTGCGCTTCTAGGCAACAACCCAAGAGTCTAACGATATTCATGTGGCTGGTTTCCGATAGCATGATCACCTCATTAATAAACTGCTCGATCTGGTTGTTGTCAATAGACTTGGACTTTTTAATGGCAACCATTGTTTTATCTTCTAACGTACCTTTATAAACTGTACCGTAGCCTCCTTGGCCTATGACATTGGTTTTATGAAAGTTATCGGTTGCTTTTTCTAAAACTCTTGCTGCAAAAATCTTGGCCATGTGAGAGGATTGTTTAGAATCAAAGAGAATTTTCTGCAAAATTAAGCCGCCGTTTTTCTTGAAAAACATCTCCCTACTGTTCATGATCCTCCGTTGTTTGAGTCCCGAATATAATATGAGTGTTAACATAACTGAAGCTACAATGCCCATGATCATGCCTGCCAATCGATAGAACTAAATGAGTTTTAATGTAATTTTTTTTACGTGTGGCGCCTACTGACGTAAATTCATGGATTCGCGATTGATGTGGAAGCTGTATGTAAAATGAGTTTATTAGACTCACCTATATATAAGGTATATCCATGTGAGTTGGCAGGTTGTAAATAAGAACAACCATTTCCATGTACTCTACCATCACCGCTCTCCCCGAAGGGGCATAAGCAGTCGTAACTCCCATTCGTGTTAACACAGCCATATGTACCATATATGCAGTCATGTATACCTCCTTCACACTCATTGATATCTGAAAAGTAAAAGATATACATGTTCAATGGTTGTTTATTAATTGAAATCGTGTAACGGTATTAACTGAACACATACAACATAAGTAATCAAATCACCTTGACAGCCATTTGTGAGGTATGGGTTACCTTTGTACCCTGGAGCACAACGACAAGTATACCCGTTGATTCTGGAATAGGAGTCGACGCATACAGTATTCTCTTTACACATATAGCTGGTTTTATTCTTTTGTGAATGTTTACAATCATCATTCCCAACTGTCCATTCATAAACCACTGGAAAAGACCGACTTTGCATGTTATCAAAATCCGTCAGGTGAAATGTGTAATGATCCGTCTGAACAATAAACGCATACGAGCAGTTATTGAAACTCCAATTACCTACATTCCCTCTGTTCTTCTGTGAGCGGATAACAAGATCTGTCCTTCCTGATGGGATTGGTACCTGCTTGCAACCATACCCAAAGCATAAACCGTCGTGTGACCTATAGCAGTCGCTCTCTGCTATACCTTCTGTTAAGTAGTCTTCGTGTAGGGTCATGAGGTTGGCTCTAGTGTCGCACCCAACAGTAGTCAACAGGTTCATTGCGGTTGAGACAGGAAAGTTTGGCGTCCATATCCGTACGTCTGATCCATTAACCAAGTGCGTGCGTGCTATTGTAACATCTATAGGCTAGTGGAGAAAGGCCGCGTATAAAACCGTCTAACGATATGTCTAAAAGTTTAAAAGTGTTGGCAAACAAACTTAGAGTTGTACAATTTACCTGGTACAGTCTGTCCAGGTAGCAGTCCTCTTCTATCCCAAATGGATAAGGAATAGTAATATTCCCACATTTATCGGAACAGCCAGGCAGCGATTGGGATTCTGCTTTCGTTCTTGATAGTACCACGACGATTAGTATTGTGAAATGTTGAAGCAGTATCCTCATCGCGATTGATTAATTAGTAAGTCGACAGAAACAACACTTATGGGCAGATCTTTCACATTTATATATTGTGTTTAAAAAAAACGATCTTAAGTCGCAACATCTCATATCAGTGGTATATATGATCACACCAACAGAGAAACGATATAACCAATATTGATTGGCCAGTTTTTTTTTTGTTTTATTTCCTGACCATAAACTGATAAGATTTAGGGGTGTGCAGGCTTAGCACCTTTTGGAGTTAAAACTATTATTATTGCCTGCAGGCATAACTTTGCATTCATTGTTGCAGATAAGAACATGAATCTTTTGTCCCCAAGTGCATTTAAGGTGAAAATTTATCTGCTCTTTCATGAATAACTCATACTCACTCAGCAATACTTATGTATTTATTTTTAAAATCAATCTTATTCAGAAAGGGTTGGCGGCGCAGCTTGTTGCCCGTCTACCTTCTATTGTGATGTAACTTTCGTATTTTGTTTTACCCAAATCAAAATATTATTTTATTTAAAAAAAACAAAAAACAAAAACTTTTTTGGAAAAAAAATCTTATTCGAGTCTGACCCTATCTTTTTAATGGCAAGGGGAAGTCAAATAACTAAGTTTATATGATCACTAGAATGAATGATATAGACAGCCCCGCGTACGGTGTCCACATATAATGTATATATGTGTGGCCCTCAATGGGCAAAAGTAAAGTTGCACTAATTTTAACGTTATTTTACTAATTTTGTGAAAATAACGTTAAAAACGACGGATGGTTAATCATGCATCATATGGTGGCATTGATAGCCAAAAGACAAAGGGTTACATGCACCAATCGGGCTTGTCCCGATTGCGAAGTGTTATGTGCCTTATGTCCAATGCTTGACACAAAACCACTATCGAGCCGGAGGTCTCACTGGAAGCAACCTCTCTATTCCCATGGGGTAGAGGTAAGACTGTCTACATCTTACCCTCCTCAGACCCTACCTTAGCTTTGCTATTGGTGGGATTAACTGAGTATGATGAAAAAAATGATAATGAATGATATAGACATATAAAAGCCTGAATGAACAGAAAAATGTAACTGATATAACAGTAACTCTGATAGGAAGCAACAAATTGGATTATAGCAGTCCTGCAATTGCATTTGACTTCATTTTTCTGTTATTTTATTGTTTCCTAGCCATCAAATGATAAATTTTATACAAACAATTGTGAACTCGAGGTGTTTTAGACATCTGATTCATCTGGAGAGAAGAAATTTGTGGTTCCTTAAGTTACACAAGGCAAGCCTATGCTTTCCTGGTACACAATCAAGAGCTCCTCTTCACTTCTTGCATTGCAGGCCTTGCCTCGCCTTCACGCTCCACACATGATTTAACAAGCTGAAAAACTCGGTTCAGTTGGTCAGGAGTACAGTCTCGCTTCACTCATGGTTCTAATCACTATCACCAACTCTCCAAAGATGAAACAACAATTCATAATCCAAAGTACCTCAATGAAGTGACTGAGTGAGACCAAAATGCAGTTGCTTATATTGAATTGACCCCTTTAATGCATTTGCATTTGTGACAATAAACAAAACGAAACTAAAAGACCATTAATATGCTATTCAACTTATTACTTACCCTCAATCATTTATAAATAAAAAGATGGTTTAGTTATACCTGTTATAACTTAACTTCATATAAGGAATCCAAATAACAAAGGGTAGATTTTGTTAGTTAAAAAAGAGCATACAACGATCAATGTAATTCATTGAGAGAAAACTTTACAAACGATTGTCTCAGTCGGTCTAACTCCTCTTTCACTTCCTTCATGTTAGGCCTTTTCTTTCCCTCTAGCTCAATACAGTCTTTCGCAAGCTTGGCGACACATTTAATACGCTCATTGAAACCGTCCTTCTTCACTTGATCATCAAGAACTTGTATCAAGCAACCCCTTTCCAGTGATGAAACAAAAAACATCGCCAAACCCAAGTCACTTTCAGTTCCATCATGGGAGAAGACTCTTCTACCTGTAAGCAGCTCCACAAGAACCATGCCAAAACTGTAAACATCACTCTTCTCTGTCAAAATTCCTGATCGAAAGTACTCGGGATCTATGTACCCAAGAGTCCCATGCACCAATGTCTGTACATGAGTCTGGTCCACAGGAATAAACCGTGAGATCCCAAAGTCAGAAACTTTAGCAGTGTAGTCATCAGTTAAAAGTATGTTCGACGATTTAATGTCTCTATGGATGATTTGTGTTGTTGCGTGTATATGAGCAATGGCTTCAGCGGTCTGTGTGGCTATGTTCAGGCGCCTTTCGAATGTCATGGAAGATGCATAGTCATGTTTTTCATGTAGGTGGTCGAAGAGGGTCTTGTTGGTTACAAACTCATAAACAAGAAGAGGAGTCGGTGTTTCTAAGCAACAACCCAAGAGTCTGACAACATTCGGATGGCTAATTTCTGATAGCATGATCACCTCATTGATAAACTGCTCGATCTGGCTGTTGTCTATAGACTTGGACTTTTTAATGGCAACCATTGTTTTATCTTCTAACGTACCTTTATAAACTGTACCGTAGCCTCCTTGGCCTATGACATTGGTTTTGTGAAAGTTATCGGTTGCTTTTTCTAAAACTCTTGCTGCAAAAATCTTGGCCATGTGAGAGGCTTGTTTAGAATCAAAGAGAATTTTCTGCAAAATTAAACCGCCGTTTTTCTTGAAAAACATCTCCCTACTCTTCATGATCCTCCTTTGTTTGAGTCCCGAATATAATATGAGCGTTAACATAACTGAAGCTACAATGCCCATGATCATGCCTACCAAAACAATAGAGCTTTCCATTAGAGCTATTTAATGTAAACGTCTTTAACCGATAGACCCATAATATGTTAAGACTCACCTATATATAAGGTCTTTCCAAGTGACTTGGCAGCTTGTAGATAAGAACAACCACTTCCATGTTCTCGACCATCACCGCTCTGACCGAAGGGGCATGAGCAATTGTAACTCCCATTTGTGTTAACACAGCCATATATGCAATCGTCTAGAGCTTCTTCACACTCATTGATATCTGAAAAAAAAATGTCCTCAATGGTGCAGTCATTTATTGTACCCTTGTAATGTATTAACCATAGTTGTCAAAAGCGCGCCTAGGCTCGAGGCGCACCAAGTGCGGTGCGCCCTGTGAGGCGCGCGCCTAGGCACTCAGGCACACTATCAGGGCTGATTTTCCGGCCAAATTCAGGCTAAAAGTTGCATAAACCTCTAAAATATCCAAAATGAGTCATGGACAAGTCCTAAACAACCCTAAAACATCCTAAAGTAGCCCTAAACAAGCCTAAAACATCTCTAGAATCCCTAAAAAAATGTATTTTATACTATGCGCCTAATTATAAATAGCCTTCGTTTTTTATGCGCCTTGCGCCTAGGCTCCGGGCTCGACCTAAGCGCCTTGAGTGCGCCTAGGCGCTTTGACAACTATGGTATTAACTAATTAAACACATGTAACACTTACCTTGACAGCCATTTGGGAGGTATGGGTTACCTTTGTACCCTGGAGCACAACGACAGTTATACCAACGTTTCTAGAATAAGTGTCGACGCATACACTGTTCTCCTTGCACATATAGCTGGTTTTATTCTTTTGTGAATGTTTGCAATCATCTATCCCAACTGTCCATTCAAGAACCACTGGAAAAGACCGATTTAACATGTTAGCGAAATCTGTGTGATGAAATGTGTATTGATCACTCTGAACAATAAACGCATATGAGCAGTTATTGAATCTCCATTTCCCTACTACTCTCCTTGTGTTTCTTTGTGAGCGGATACGAAATTTCATTATGCCAGAAGGGAGTGATACCTGCCTGCAACCGTAGCCATAACATAAGCCATCGTATAACCTATTACACTTGCTCCTTGATGCGCCTCCTGTTATGTAGTCTTCACCCTTGAAGGTCATGATGTCTGCTCGAGTGTCACAACCAACAGTAGTTAAGCGGTTCATTGTTCTTGAGAGATAGAACTTTCTCATCCATATTTGCAAGTCTGATCCGCTGAGTTTATGAGTGCTATTATAGCATGAATAGGCCATTGGAAAAACACCTCGCATTAAACCATCTAGCGATATGTCTAAAAGCTTAAAAGCGTTACCATGCACCCTTAGAGTTGAACAGTTTACCTGGTACTGTTTGTTCAGGTAGCAGTCCTCTTCTATCCCAAACGGATAAGGAATCGTGATATTCCCACATTTATCTGAGCAGCCAGGCAACGTATGAACAACTAGGGATTCAACTGCTTCGGTTCTTGATAATATCACAATCAGTATCGCAAAATGCTGAACCAATTTGACCAACATTCTCACTGTGATTAGTAACTTAAGAGTAAGATCACTTTATTGGATAAACAGCGTATGGAAAGTAATTTTTGCGTTTTATGCAGAACGCGTAACATGAGATTTTTGAACAACCTCTATCTTTTTTACGATTGACCCATTGGCACGGGCATACTTATGTATGTATTCTTCATTCAGCAATCTTTCACATTTATATATAGTGTTTTGGGCTGTTTGAAAAAAACTGTCCGGGGTTGCAAGATCATACCTACAGAGTAACGATATAACCGATATCAACTGGCCGGTTTTCTGTTGTATTTGAAGGAACTTTGGAGTCTGCTAAAACAAAGATAAATTTGACTTCTGCTGTACATTGGATAATTTAATATGTCATATAAAAAACATAAAATGTCTTCTGCAAGTTTGTAGCTATGAGTTTGCATTGGTATTTAAGATAACAACATGAATCTTCTGTCCCATAGTGCATTGAAGGTGAAATTTTGTCTGCTCGTGAATAACTCATAGCAATATTAAATGGATGTTTTTTTTAATTAGTATCTCAACGTTATCATCAAGAAATCTTGACAATGTTATCATGGAGAATATTTACAAAGTTAATTTCTCCCCTTGTAGGTCTTCAAGAAAGCAGGCTTCTAGCGAGGTAAGCGGTTTTGAAGGAGGGGTCAAAGAAGGTTGCCAAGCATGAACAAGCTTGTAATGAGAATCAACATGTCTTCGTTCGTTTTGCCTTCCATAGTTGGTACGGGGGTTGGGCCCAATTGCCAAAGCTATTAGAGTTAAGGTGTTGCTCCTGTTGAAGTTAACGGTTCGATTCACGCCAAAGGCGAATTTAATGTAGTTTAAGTTGTTAAAAACAATTAACTGATTATTTAAATATGTTTTTTCATGATTTAAAAACTTTGAGTCCGTAATTGGGATGTGTGGTTATCTCCAACCCTAAGAGCTAAAAACACCTACTTTATCACTAGTGCCAACAATCTCCACCTTAGTGCAAAGCACAAATCATACATGTTCACCAATTGTTCAACACGTTTAAACACCGTAGAAACTAGAAACATGGTAATGATAACCTTGCCTTAGTTAACATATCAATCTCATTCTCGTCGGTATCAACTACATTAACGTCCATCACCTTAGAGTTAATGACATCTCTAATGAAACACAGCTAAACAAAGACATATTTGTTCCTCTATTGTACGTATGATTATTTAACAGGCGTGTTACACCCTGCTTATCACATAAGTCCAGAACATGAGGTGAAGGCCAAGTAAAAGGTGGTTACCAGACTTAGACATGATGGCTTCAGCCTTCCAAGTGAATTTAATTTCTATCTAATGTTGAAGCTCTAATTCTCGAAAGAGCTCGAATTTTAGTCGGATTCAAAATCATTCATTTACACTTCTCCTACTATAATATTACAAAAAAAAAAACAAATTGAGAGGAGAGGTTGGATTTATGGTAGCCCCAAAGTTTTAAATATATGAATTAAAATTAATTAAAACCTTTCTAAATAAAAAATAAAAATATAAAGTAGTGAGTAAATTTGTAAACTTTGTAGTATTATGTAATATGTTATGAAGTACAAGGGGTATAACAGTAACATAAAAACTAAAAACAGGGACCTATATTTTTTTTTGAACGGCAAATTTCTACTCCTTGTGAGTGAGACTTGAACCCATGACCTCCCCATTAGATAAATCTAGAAGCTTTATTGGGCCACCAACCCCAATGGCAATCAGGGACCTATATATACACAGATAAATCTATAATCACAACCCTTTTAAACTGGTAAGCCTAAAACCCTAGTATCACTTGTCTTGGCCGCCATTCGAGTGAAGATGAAGGTATGCATCAAGATTTACATAAAACAAGCTTCTGTGTAATATTCTGATTATAAATTAACTTGCTTTATTGTATTGTAGTTCAATATTGCTAATCCCACCACTGGCTGCCAGAAGAAGCTTGAGATTGATGATGATCAAAAACTGTATGTCTTATTATTCAACTTTTTTTTTTCATGCATTTTCATATTATTTTTATATTTAGTGTTATGTAGTGTCTTAAGATTAAAGTTGTGGAATCAGTTTTTTTATTTTATTTATTTATTTATATCATATTTTATGTAAAAGTTCTGCATTAGATGAGTTTGATCCCTAAATAGTCAGAAACATGTTAAATAGGATGAAAATTATCATTGAATTGAAATATTATTAATTGCTATTGATTTTGTTTACCTTTTGTTAGTTAGGGTGGATTCTTCTACATGGTACAAATTGTCCTGTATGTTCATAAAATGTGCGCTTTCCTACGATTTTATATCGTGTTACAGCGTGACAGTTTCGTTATGTTAAAGTTGTTGACTTGTTTCTGTGTGTCAAAGCATTGATGCAAGTGTGGGAAGTTTGGTACATTAGACATGAACAAATTTAAAAGTTTTTTTTTTTCGTATTATTAATGAGTTACTTAAAGTTGTTTTGTTAATACTTTGTAGTCGAGCGTTTTACGACAAAAGGATTTCACAAGAAGTTAATGGAGATGCTCTTGGGGAGGTAAAGATTGTTGGCTATAGGACTCTTTATTTCAAAGACAATCGAATTCTATTATGATTTCTTAATTGATCACTCGGTCTCATTGTTTTGACTTTTGATATCTTTAGGAATTCAAAGGTTACGTCTTCAAAATCATGGGAGGATGTGACAAACAAGGATTCCCGATGAAACAAGGAGTCTTAACTCCTGGGCGTGTTCGCCTTCTTCTTGTGAGGGGTACCCCCTGTTTCCGTGGGTATGGGAGAAGGAATGGGGAAAGGAGGAGGAAGTCTGTTCGCGGATGCATCGTGAGCCAAGATCTTTCTGTTTTGAATTTGGTGATTGTGAAAAAGGGTGAAAATGATTTACCAGGTTTGACTGATGTCGAAAAGCCAAGAATGAGAGGTCCCAAAAGAGCATCAAAAATCCGAAAACTTTTCAATCTTTCCAAAGAAGATGATGTTAGAAAGTATGTTAATACATACCGGAGAACTTTTACAAACAAAGCTGGTAAAGTTACCTACATCCTTTATAATATGTTATATTGTTATTGAATGACACAAAATACTAGAGGTGTCACTTTCTATACATTTACGTGGAATGGTGTTGATTTAGCTTTTATTTTAGGGCGAAACGGGGAAGGAAAAAATTAACATTACACGTTATAATATAACTTCTAAAGTAAAAAATTCATGCCTCATTTCTCCAAACTATCATATTTGTTACAGTTGTTTATTTATAATGTTAAAACAAGAGTTATTCACTTATTTGCTTGTCATACCTAGTTTGACCTGAACTTTTCCTTATTGGTTAGCGATGTCATTATTTTGTGTCTTACCCCTATTTATGATCTTAGGGGGTGTTTAGGATTGTGTTTTGAAATGGATTTTTAGATTATTGCGTTTTGAAAACGCAAATAATCAGATTTTAGTGTTTGGGGCTGAGTTTTGAAATAGATTTTTAGGCTACCAAAACGCAATAATCTAAAAGCAGCTCCACTCCTGCGTTTCCAAAATCCAAAACGCATAATCTGTTTTGAAAAATCAATCCCAAACACCCTCTTAATTGTAGTTTTTGGTAAACTTCTAGTTCAGATAACGAATTCTGATAATTTCAGCATGTAAGCATTGATTTTAAAATTTAGTTTTAAAAATATGTTTTTTAAACCTGTTTATAAATGTATTTTACAAATTTTTTTTCTCCCATAAGAATTTTTACAAGTTGTGGCTTCTGGTGTGACATTATTTGGTGTCACATAAGCAAGTTATGGGTAAAATCAGGTTGCTAAAATCAGTGATAAATGGTTAATTTTGCATTTTTATTTCAACAGGGAAGGAGGTTAGCAAAGCACCGAAAATTCAAAGATTGGTAACTCCATTGACTTTACAAAGAAAGAGGGCAAGAATTGCAGATAAAAAGAAAAGAATTGCGAAGGCGAAATCCGAGGCTGCAGAGTACCAAAAGCTTCTTGCTACAAGATTGAAGGAACAAAGAGAAAGGCGTAGCGAGAGCTTAGCCAAGAAAAGGTCAAGGCTTTCTGCTGCATCAAAACCTTCTATTGCAGCATAAGGTAACAAA
Organism: Ambrosia x helenae; assembly: GCA_030844895.1. Classification (NCBI taxonomy): domain Eukaryota; kingdom Viridiplantae; phylum Streptophyta; class Magnoliopsida; order Asterales; family Asteraceae; genus Ambrosia; species Ambrosia x helenae. Next base: position 1,067,697 of record CM061233.1, read on the forward strand.
TTTTCAGGGTGATTTCACAATGATTTGAATATGATTTTCTTATGTCTCTTTGTGCTTGGTTGCTTTTTTGTAACTTGGATTATTGACTATTTTAGTTACTAATATTGTGTTTGGATCATGTCTTTGTTCTTACAAGTTTGTTTATCTTCATTATGATTTTGATGTTCTGAAATTGTAGTTAAAAGAGTATTTTGTTTTTGAGATGGTTTATTCACAAAGTTGCAAAACAAACAAACAATTTTGTTTACCTTGGTATTGTCTCATTTATAAGGACAAAGCGTTTCCTATTTTAGGAGACAGAGAGGTTGCTTCTAAATAGATATTTCGCTGGAAAATAAATATTTTTTTTCCTTATATAAAGTGTGTATATATATCGTAGTGGGTTGGCTAGTTAAAGGGGGCTCCGCCTTGCCACTCACAACATGATGTGATAGGGTGTTATGTTAAACCACAACGCCGGGTCTAAGACAAAGATATGCACGACACTAAATATCTCCATCCTTATCTCTCATCTTGTCTTAGAGAAGTGGAAGTTTAATATTTTGCTTAATTCTTATATAGTTTAGTTTTTATGGAATACATGAGTTTGCTTTAGAGGCGAGCTCGGTATTGATACTAAAAATATATGGTACCGATACCAAAAAATATACAGTACGGTACCGATAATTTAAGGTAAAATACCCGGTTCGAACAAAACCGACATCGATATCGAAAACCCCGTTATCAAAACTCTTCAAAACTTACTACCAAATTGGTACCAAAAATGAACTGATATTAGTATTTTCCTTCGAAAAACTCATCCCAAGTTTGCTTGTTTAATTCAATCGGTAAGTAATGAAAAATTGAACTTCAACAGTTCAACCTATTGATTACATATTCCCAAAAAAAAAAAGATATTTCTAGGAAAATTGCTTATATCATAAGACCATGGGTGTGGGAATGGAGAAGGGGTTGGGGAGCCTATGTGGCATCCATCCCCGTCGGAGAACACCTCCCCCTCTCCAACCGGTTCTAATTTCGCTGTAAACGGTATGATCTTCCCGTCCTTTTTTATCCTCCTTTTTTCTATTTTTCAAACATTGTGGAGAGAGAGAGAGAGAGGGAGGGGGGGGGGGGGGGGGGGGAGGGAGACCGGTGCACATAACCGGAGCCTTGGTTTTAAAAAGCGCGAAGCGCACAAAAGCGACGAGGTCTAAAACCGAAGCGCAGAGCGCAAAAGCGGTGGGCTTTTCGTATGCGAAGCGCAAGACGATTATATAATTTTTTCTATATATAGGTGTTTAGCATCCTTACCCCAAAATATAAATTTAACTTAAATGTATAACCTTTTTAGCTAATAGCTATATGTATAACACTTTGAAGCACAAAAACACCCTTGTACGAAAAGCGCGCTTTTCTTGCGCTTTTCCTGCGCTTTTTGTACACTGCATGCCTTGAGTGACATCAGGCGCATGGATTTGCGCCTCAGGTCGCCCTGCGCTTAAGCGCGCCTGAGGCGCGCTTTTAAAACATTGTGAGCACGTCACTGGAGAGTGGAAGATGGGTGTGTCCGTCCGGTTTCAAGGAGAGAGAGAGAGAGAGAGAAAGAGAGTGAGGTTTAAGAGAGAATGATTTGGAGAAGATGAGTATTGTGTTTGTGTGTGTGTGAACGTGTGTGTGGAAGTGGAAGGGGTTGTCACCGTTTGTTTGTTTTTATATACTTAAAAAATGGAAGGGGGAAGGAGGGAAAACCATTTCTCTCATTCTGGAGAGGGGAAGAGGGAAATGACATGGTGCTGATATGGACAAGTAGAAACTACACCCCACAGCCTAAGAACACGACAAATGTGTCTTTTAGAAGAGGATATGAAATAATAAATGCATTTTTGAAAGACTTAATTACAAAATCAGCCTTTTGCCTAGTGGCATCAAGTGTTAGAATAAAGTTTGTCTAAGTTGTGACTCCTTAAAATTCAGTTCAAACCAATTGGTCTTTATAAAATTTTTAAACAAGGTAAAGGAAAGTTGCCACTCGACTCACTTTAATAACACCATATGGTAGCTGACTTATTGATTCGAATGTGTTATTTAAATTATATTGTTTGATACTTGCATGATATAAGTAAAATACAAAATAACCAAAGGAACTAGCTTGAATATAAGCTATTTACCAACTTAAATTAGACATAAGTTAGCTCACAAGTCATACCAACTTGAATCCAAAATAATATAAACTAAACTTCGAAATCTCTCCTTGATCATACCTAATCAAACAGATATGGTTAATATTAATATAAAATGATTGTTACCCAACAATTGTATCCTTACACAAGAATAATTATAAAAAGAAGACAAGGGATCTTGAAAAGAGGTCCATTTTGTCATCTCATATGGTATCATGTATAGTATAGCCAAAGAGACATGTTACCTTCACATGCTATGTTCAATCCGACATTGAGCTGCATAGTGTTTCAATAAAAAATTTAATTGAATTTTATTTTATTTTTTGTTAATTTCTCTGTTCACGCTATTTCTTTAAAAAGTATAACAATATACAAATTTAAACCTCCATAATTTTAAAAATTGTAAGTTATTTGTTGTTCCTCACACGTCCAAAGTTTCAAACTCTCAAAAGTCTCTGCCTTCAAAAACACACACATACATTACAAGATCATAATTCTTTTTTAAAAAACAAGCAAAACCTTAAGATGACATAAATGAACCAGAAGCACTTCAAGGGGACAAAGATTGTTTAGCTCCCATTCTTCTCTTTCTGAGCCGCTCGGCTATGATGAAAGCGAGCTCTAAAGACTGGGATGCATTGAGTCGAGGGTCACAATGGGTGTGGTAACGTGAGCCAAGGTCATCAAATGTCACAGTTCTGGAACCACCAATACATTCAGTCACGTTTTGACCCGTCATTTCAAGATGAACTCCTCCCGGGTGACTTCCTTCTTGCTCGTGCACATCAAAGAATGCTCTCACTTCCGCCTGTTACAAATGAAAATCCTAAGTTCGTAAGATGTATGCAAATTTATGTTAAATGGTGTTAACTATGATTTTTATTATCAACTAAAGAAAGTTGGCGCGCGAAATGAAATAAGTTAGTTACCCTAATTGCATCAAACGGACGAGTTTTGAGTCCGGATGGAGCCTTGATGGTGTTGCCATGCATAGGATCGCTAACCCATGTGACAATTTGACCTGCCCTTCTTACGGCTCTAATAAGATGTGGAAGTTTGACTCTCATGTTTTCGGCTCCCATTCTTGTGATGATTGTGATCCTCCCGGGCTTGTTTTGAGGATTCAAGATATCAATGAGCTTGACCAACTCATTCGGGTCCATCTTGTCACTCACCTACAAGGACAAAAATAGAATTTTAGCTGTGTGTTTTCAGGGTGTAAGATACTAAGAAAGAAGAATCAAGAAGTAAAATATACCTTAATTCCGAGTGGGTTAGCGATTCCTCTAAGGAACTCAACGTGAGCGCCATCAAGTTGGCGTGTTCTCTCCCCGGCCCATAGAAAATGGGCCGAACAATCATAGTATAGGCTTGAAGTAGAATCCAATCTAGTAAGAGATTGTTCATAAGGCAAGTGCAAGCATTCATGTGACGTCCAAAAATCAGTGGTCGTCATAATAGGGTGGTCTGTTGTAAGCCCAATAGCCGACATGAACCCAAGTGCTTCATCAACTCGGCTAGCTAGCTCTTGATACCTATGAAACCAAAACCAAACTTTAAATTTCTGTAAAGTTTCATGTGCTTGAAATCACTTAACAAAACGACATACCTATCACCGGCTTCACTATGCTCGGTGAAATCAAGATTCCACTGAGTAACCCTTTGCATAGCAGCATAACCACCAGTGGCAAAAGCCCTCAAAAGATTAAGGGTGGCTGCAGATTGACAGTACGCCCTAATCAATCTTTGCGGGTCAGGTGTTCTTGATTTCAAATCAAACGCATCACCATTAACATTATCCCCTCTGTAACTTGGTAACTTCACACCATTTTTCTCCTCAAAAGGATCTGATCTTGGCTTCGCAAATTGACCCGCCATTCTTCCCACCTATTTTCATCAAATCACATCATCCAAAATCAAACAAAATCTTCAAACACGTCATATAATTTACTTAACACACCCATCAAAGTCAATTAGCCTCAAGAAACCACAAATAACTTAATAAAGATTCTAACTTTACAATCCCTTTCTGTTCTTTATGATTCAGTTATCATAAAACTAAATGAATCACCAAGAAAACTGTAAAGGGCTAATCCAAAATCAGTCAAATATAGACAAAAGACTTCAACCATTCCATATAATTATCTAAAATACCCATAAAGGTTCTGACTTTACAATCCGTTTCTGTTCTTTATACTTCAATTATCATAAAACTAAATGAATTACCAAGAAAACAATAGAGGGTTAATCCAAAATCATTCAAACATAGACAACACCTTCAGGCTTCAACCACTCCATGTAGTTATCTAAAATACCAATCAAGATTCTAAGAGGGGTGCAAACGAGCCGAGATGAGCCCGAGCTTGACCAGGCTCGGGCGAACTTGTTTAATTTATGAAAGCTCTAGCTCGGCTTTTAGGTAGTTTTACCAAGCTCGAGTTTGGCTCGTTTATTATTTATTAAATTAATTATATCAATTATAATTACTATTTTGTATATAATTTAGTTATTTTTCATAATTTTATAAATATTAATTATTATATATTTTTACTAAATTAATTAAAAATTATATAAAGAGTGGGCTCATTTAGACTCACGAGCCGGCTCAAGCTCATTCAAGCTCGGCTCGTTTCAAGTTTTTTTTTTTCAAGTCAACCTCGAGTAGGTAGCGAATAGCTTAACTCGTTTGCACCCTTATTTCTAACTCTATAACCCCTTTATGTTTCTTTTTAATAATTTAAACACCTTATATATTACAAATCAAAATTAGCAAAAAAAAAAAAAAAAAGATTTGACCTTGATAACAGGCATTTGACCACCAAACATCAAAACAGCAGCCATCTGAAGAATAACCCTAAAAGTATCACGAATATTATTAGCATTAAACTCCTTAAAACTCTCAGCACAATCACCACCTTGCAACAAAAACGCATTCCCCATAGCAGCCTCAGCTAGCCGCTCCTCTAAATGACGTGCTTCTCCAGCAAACACAATTGGAGGAAACGAGTCAAGGGTCTGGAGCACCGAATCAAGCTCTGATTGATCTGGGTATTCAGGTAATTGCAATGCTTTTTTGGTTTTCCAGCTGTCAACACTCCATTTTGTTGAGGAAGAAAGTTTTGGAGTGGTGGTTGAGGCGGTGGCGGCGGTGGCCGGAGAAGATGGTTTCGATGATGATAATGATGATTTGTCAGTTGAGGGTTTTGATGGGTCGGGTGAATGGACGGCTAAGATTGGATGGAAAGATCTGGTGGTGGTGGTGGTGGGAAGAGATTGAATATGGAAAGATTTGGCGGCGAGGAGAGACTTTGAGAGGGCCATTTTTTTGTAAATAATAATAATAAGTTGTGATGATGATAATAATAATAATAGGTATGGTATGGTATGGTTGAAGAAGAGAGGGGTTATATAATAATAAGGTTATAAAAGGAGGTGGAGGCTGCTGCTTGTGATGGTGGTGGTTGTTGGGAATAGGGTTAGGTGGGAAATATATAAAGATCTAAAAAGATTTTGTTTTATATAAATAAAAATAAATAATTTCATGTTATTTTTTGAACGCGTATATAAAAATAGTTTCATGCATATTTCATTTATCACCAAATATTTATACCTGCTAAGTCCCGCCTCTTTGCTCTATGTGTGCGCCACATTTAACGGCCAACAAATCAATAACGAGCACTCACGAAGTACCCACTGGACAAAGGAGTACTCCGAGAGTAATCCGGGTCCATCAATAATTTCACACCAGTTCCCGTGAAAACCTGCTGCCCAAAGGCCCACTGCGGCAAAACCCGGCCGACCAGCAGCATTTTGTTGTCGGTAAGACTCCAACTCCCCACCTCCTATAAGGAAAGAAGAGGGTACCACTCCACACTAGAGGTGTACAAAAAAACCGGTTTTTAAAAAAAAACCTAAACCCTAACCGAAACCGGTTTAAAAAAAAACCGGTTTTTTTAACAACCGGTTAAAAAAAAACCTATTTAAAAAAAACCGGTTTTTTTTTTTTCAGTTTTTCAGCACCAAGGAAGAACCGGTTTTAAAACCGATTTTTTAAATAAAAAAACCGGTTTTTTAAGTTAAACCGTTTAAAAACCGACCCTAACCGGTTTCACCGGTTTGGGGTTTAAGCACTAAAAACCGGTTTTAAAACCGAACCGGTTTTAAAAAAAACCGATTTAATCTCTAGTAAAAAAACCGGTTTTAAAAAAACCGGTTTTTCACCTCTACTCCACACTAAGGGGATTGGCTATTTGAGCCACATTATATAAAGATACAATTACTAACTTTTGATGTGAGAGGCATTTACTGTTCCAACTATTGGCTATAAGCGCTTCATATTGGCGGTGGTTCTCAGCTGATTGGCGAACTGTGGCGGCCCGCAAACGCATCGTTCCTTGACACGTGTCTAGCCACGTACATATCTTCACCATCTTTCTTCTCTTCAACCACTTGGTCTGTGCTTCTCTTCTCTTCTCTGGTCGTTCGTTTCGACTGTGGTTTCGCGACGTTGGTAGCCGCCGTTGTTGCCGGTTGGTTTCAGGCCAATTATGGCGGCGACGGTAGGCGCGATAATGGGTCAGAACTGGATCTTACCGACTATTGACCTAATCGGACCATGACCCCACAAATGGATCGTCATCTGAACCGTTTGTTTAAATGGATAAGACAAGACCTTCGCTTGACAGAGATGGGTGGTAGATGGACAAATACACTCCTATATGTTGCTCCACTGCGACACAGAGCAACACAGAGGGAGGCTGTAGTGGTAGGTATGATGGGTGTTATGCTATGTTGCTGATGTTTGTTAATCGTCGTCGTCGGTACGTTTTTACTCCCTGTTCTCACCGTCGGTTTTTATTGTCAAACCGTGTCACCTTTGCTTTTGTGAAAACCTCCTACGGGCTATGATGTTTGTGGCGAAGATTATTGCTTCGCGTGGCATAACCGAGGACGGCAAGTGGCCTTTTATGCACTTGCAACCCGTGTCCAGCCATGGCGTATCAAGAACCACATCTGACCCCTACTGTAGAGGTCGTAACATTTCCGGCGTTATGTGCTTTTGTTTCCTGTGGCTGTTTGTATGTTTAGAAGAAGTTGTGTTGCTTTTCGGGTGCTTTGTTGTTTTCCTCTGAATTAGCCGTTGGCTATGATGTTATTGTTAGCGTATATGACGGTGGAAGTCGATCATGATGGCACTAATGTTGTGCAACCGAACGGCTTCCCCTTATGCGCCTGAGCCTCTTTGTTGTGTTAATTGCTGCCTGTTAAGTGCGTTTACCTCCGAATGTATCGCTATAATTAGTAGTGATTTCCTATGAATTGGTAGTTGGATGTGATGGTGGCGTAAGCGGTTCGGCAGTCGATTGTCATGTCGTTACTGCCTGCAAGCGCCTGACTTCCCGCTCTGCGGCTGAGGGTCTTTGTTTTGTTAATTGCTGCCTCACGAGTGCTTCGTTGTTACCCTCTGAATTAGCGGTTGGCTATGATGTTAGCGTCTACGACGTGGAAGTCGATTGTGATGGCACTAATGTTGTGCAACCGAACGACTTCCCGTTATGCACCTGAGCCTCTTGACTATGTTAATCGCTACGTGTTAAAGGCGTTTTCCTGTGAATATATCGCTATAATTAGCAGCCATTTCCCATGAATTGGTAAATAGTGACAACGTGATTCATTGATTAACTGATAAGAGAGGATCGATATGTTCATATTGTTCATGAGTAGCAAAGGATTGATTATTTATTATGAATTGCTAATTTGAATTTTGATTGTTTCTTTTTACATGTGAATGGTAGTGGTTGATTGATTCATATACAGTATATTTAGGTATGTATATCTGTACAGTTATATTATTGTCTTAAAAAGGTGTTTTGGATACAAAGTGTTTGTTCTTCAAATAGAATCAGAGACCTATCCAAATTAGTGATATTTAGGGGCCTACGATGATGAAAAGGTAGCTGCACATGCATATGACTTGGCTGCATTTCAAAAGCCAATATGTATACTGACCAGGGGTATGCAGATATATGATAATATGATATTTGAATTTGTGTAAGAAAAGAAATATATAATTGTATAACCTGTTCCAGAATGTTATTAAAAAATACTTATGATAATTTGGTGCTTGAAATAGTAGGTTGACCATTACCAATCATTTGAGGTTAGCGTATACGACGTGATCGCTGATTGTGCTGGTGCCTCACATGCGCAACCGGTTAGCCGACCGTTGTGCACTTGCGCCACTTCATTCTATTAAATGCGGTCTCCACTAGCTATGGTGTTACCATTTGCGAAGTGCTTATGAATAGGTCAGTCTTCTTCCGAGGATTTTCGTTTAATAACTTCCTGGCTATGATGTTAGCGTATACGACGTGGTCGCCGTTTCATGGCGCAATCGCGATGCAACCGATTATGTTTTCGTTGTGCGTTTGCGCCTCTTTACATGGCAGCGGCTAATTGAGATCGGAATGATTTGCTCGGCGTCTGAAACCAACCTTGGTAGAATGACGGCGCTCACGATTACGACTTACCATGTACTACCATCGCTTTGGCGCGCCGCAACGCGCGCGCCGGGCTAAAACCTAGTTAAATACATATTCTGCAACTCACCAAAGATTTGGTTTGTTGATACTCTTTTCCCTGCAAAAATTATATTTTAGATTATATTTTCTAACTTTGTTTTGTAGAGTTTTGAAAATCTAAGTTTAATGTATTTAATTTATCTCAAAACCCCTTCAATTAGTAGGTAGACATATATGTCAAGTGGAAAAGAAATAGATTAAACAAATTAGGAACTTTTTTAACATTTTGAAAACATATATAACAAAGTAATCTATACATTATTAAAGTTTCTATTAGATGTAATAGTGTATGTTATAGATAATATCAATGTTTTAAAAACCGGTTTTTTAATTATATCAGATTTGGCTAAAAAATGGTTCAACCGGTTGAACTGTTTTGTACCGGGTGGTTCAACCGAATTGATTAGTTAGCTAGATAATTTCATAAATTACAACATTAACACAAAAATAATCTAAAAATATAGAATTACATACTAAATTACGATCAAAAAGTTAATCAATAATTAAAAAATAATCCAAAAGATAATCTAAAGTTTTTAATTTTTTAAAAGTTATCCCTTAATAAAAAAAATAATCTAAAAATAACCCACAAACTAACCTATGCCGGACGCCGGTACCGGTATAGTGGTTCAAACCGGTTATACCGGCTTTTACCAGCGGTATAAAATCGATACCGTTTCACATATTTACCGGAGTGTTTCGTACCGGATTTCCATCCGAAAATGGTAATACCGGTATAACCGGCCGGTATTTACCGGTTTTTAAAACATTGGATAATATCATATCATCTCCAAGATAGAGTGGAGGGTTAGGTGGAGGGAGGACCTGGTAAATTACTAGTAGAAGAAAAGACTATATTATTTAGTGGAACTAATGGCAATGAGTTTGTGTCAAGTGCCTTACCTACTTCCGCTTGGCTTCTATATATATAATTATGCATTTTTTTTATACTTGATAATAAGATTTAATTAACATTTGGTATTTGATAATAACCATCTATCAACTTTGGCGACCTTATCTTTTACATAGTCCAAAGCGAATTGTAAATTAAGGTTTCCTTGTATATAAAACAATTATAAATAAACGTCAGTTTAATGATTATGAAACACAGTTACGAAATGAACACTAGATAGATAACTATAAAAATATTTTGGGTTAAAATGAATAGTACTTAGTGCATTGTATTATGCAGCCATTACAACAACCTGATATTTGTATTAGGATGTATGTCGTAACGCGTGGGTTTCCCACTAGTCTTTTACATAGTCCAAAGCGAATTGTAAATTAAGGTTTCCTTATGCATAAAACAATTATAAATAAACGCCACTTTACAATAATAAAACCACTATACGTTAGTAACGTTAAAAAGAACTCATCCTTGTAATTAATTTACGACTATTATTTTTAAAGACCAATAGCAACTTAATCAAGAGAAAAAGACTTCTTAACAACCTCTGCTTGCAAATTTTCTTAACATTTCAACATCAAAATATTTTTAAATTAATGCACTTTACAACTTGTTACCTACTTCGGAGTTGAGTTTACTCTACTAATTTAGGAGAAAACACATTTACTTTCGAATAAATACATCATCACACATTCACACATTTAAGTTAAAAGTTTTTATCTTGTGCGTATGTGATATTATGCACAATTATTTGGAATAAATAATTATTACACGAAAATACATTATCAAGTCTATAACGAACACCTGGCGAACTGAGAATCGTATATTAGGTTAAATATTTTATAGAGTTACTATATATTATTACACGAAATTGACTTGTTATGTTGAAATACCGACACTAGCGGACCAGGATCTTATAAAATATTTTGGTTGAATATATTATGTATTAATTATTAATTATATTGATTAGTATTTTATGTAACTATATTTAATTTGAAAAAAAAACAAAACATAAGGCATTGGACCAGGCCCAAGGTGAGACCAAGCCCAACACCCAACGCAACATAAAGAGAAAAGGGGGAATGGGAACAACAGCTTTGGGCTGCTTAATTGGATCAAGTCACCGGCCCAACAGGGATTTTTAAAGCCCACTTCACTGGAATTTTGTATAAAACGTATTTTAATTCATTTTAACATTCTAAACTCAACCCTAATCGCTCAAACCTGTATAATTACGAAAATTAAATCTCTAACCTCTGTAATTAACATAATCTAAAGATTCTATGAGCTTAATGTGGTATAGGATAAAAAAGAGTGAAGAACTAAGGTGTGTAACCAATTTTAATGGTTTATATACTTGTTTTAACTATTTTTTATCAAGTTTGTCCAAGCCCTAAATGTTCAGATCTGATCATATATATACTTCTATACATTATTTATCTATATATATAATAAAAGAAAGCAATTTTAATGACATGGCACTCAAGGATGCATTCTCCCTCTTGAGTATGCCATGTGTCATGCCATGTGACAAATTAAAAAAAATAATATAAAATATAATCTACTCAAATTAAATTGAGTTATTTTAGGAAAAAGAATTTAAAAACAAATTTAAATTTCCATGTCTTATGTTTCCTCCCATAATTTTTAAACCTTAATATCTTTTATATAAGAGATTTTTTAAAGAAAAAAATTACACCAAATTAACAAGCGTTTTATTATCTTTCCAACGAGTACCATACTGCTATATAAAAAACGGAGAAAAAAACGACTATTTTTTGTGGGGTTTCGTTCATACAGGAAAAAAAACATAAAGTGTTCAGGTTATTCATTAATCATGTATAGGTAAGTAACTAATTATGTTCAAATCAGTAAATATGAATTCTATTTTCAACATGTGTTAGCACTGGAGTTGTACATTGTTTTAGGTTAGGTATTAATATTAGAGTTATACATTGTTTAAGGTCAGGCGTTAACATTGGAAATACATTGTTAATTGTTTTTGTTTAGGTGCTACCCGAAGCTTTCATGCATGTAACTGTAAAGCGCATCTTTCTATTTCATATGTAAAATTGATATGTCATATTAGATTTCTCAACCCCGGGACATTCCCGGGGTATAATCTAGTGATTTATAAATGATAAATATGTAATTACAATGAGTTTGAAGAGTGATTACATTATATAAAACCATAGTGTGCATGTTATAACTAAAACCTTGATTATGTAAAAAAAACTTGTAAACCTAGATCTTAGGATCTTGATGTTCGAACTTGCATGATATATTGTTATGATGATATTATGACTACCTAAGGTGGATAACATGTGTTAGATATTGATGTGAAGTGATTTGGATTAGTGTTCATTACTTGCTTAAAAACGAAACTTTATTGGAATTAAAACTTGAAATTTATGTATGTTATGGGATATGTAATGTTATAAGATGCTTAGGAATTATTATTTAAGCATACTAGAACGTTCGTTTCATTAAAAAACAAGACTAGAATCACAATTTATTGAAAAAGGAAACTTTGGCATGCAATGTGTTTATCATATTCATAAGTTACCAAAATGGAAAGCTTTGCTTGTAGTGTGAGTGTGGATTATAGGTTGAGTGTTGTATGACTTGTTATTGTTATGCTATATGCTTGGTGCCCATATATTCAACTCATTCCATCACTCAAGAAACAGGTCGTATGACTCTATGTCCAGATCTGTGCCAACAACATATTTCCCTTTTAATTGCACTTTGCCAACAAGTCAACGTTTTTGCCAACTCTGTCTCTAACAATTAAAGGTCAAACTTGAACAAAAAAGGAACAAGTGATTACTACAAATTAACGAACCTTCGTTCTCGTGCATGCATTAGTTATTAGCTTATTCAGTCTATTTATACGTTCATGCATTATCTTATGTTGTGTTAGTGTTGAAATTATATATATATACATTTGTTATATTATACACTTTGACTTATACACGTTATTTTTACTTGTTTACATGTTACATATGGGCTTGGATTGGATATGGACAAAGGATTAGGCTGATGGGCTCAGGAAGGATGAGCTAAATTGAGTTCGTGGGCTTCGTAGCAGATCAGAAGAATGGCCCAGCTGTTGGCCTGGTGGCCCAGCAGAGTTTTAAATATTAAGTGTGGATTGCCACGTTGGCAATCCCCACTCCTAGATGGACGGCCCTGATCTAAGCTTTGTGTGTTTCCTTGAGGATAATCCAACGGCGTGTGTTGGCTCGGTGTGTTTCTACCCGAGCCTTGCTACTGGCTATATAAGCCCTTCGTCTTTACTCGTTACCAATTTTCGATAGTCTTTATTCTTGTTCTTGTTTATCTCTCACATATCTCAGAGCGATTAGGGTTTCCTGCACTTATTCGTCTCGTATAAGTGCTAAGAGGTATTAGTTGTCCTGTCTTGTTCTTGAGTCTGTATTGTTTAGAGATTCTTTGTGATTCCAGTAGTTGTTTGATCTTCGTTAAAGACTTTAATAAAAGTATTTTTTGAGTTCTTTGATTGATCTTTATCTCTAGTCTCATACCATTTGACAGTTAGCCCATATTACGCTTTAACCTTTGCAATACCATATCTTATGTAGCGCTCTTTATATATTCAGTTTCAAAATAATTAAACTGAACATCAAATTGAACCATAACCATTTATAATGAATCGAATTATGTATTTGGTTTTCGATTTCATGAATTAGATAAGCCGAAACAATTGAATATTAGTTAATGGCTATTTATATACCTTATTGTATCGATCTCTTTGTCTTTATTCGAACCTTTTGAAGGTTTAGGTGGTTTATGAAAAGGAGAAGTATTTGTACATGGTTCCGGAAGATTTTAAGTGCTTCTACGTAGTCCGTTAGTTATCTTGAAAGAAGGTTTTTTTTCAATAAAATTTATCTTAAATGTTGATAAAAATTAAAGAGGAATGTGTATTTAAACCTCTTTTTATAAAAACTAAACACTACAGGTGAAAAAAAATCTGAAAAGGATTATTATTCAACCTAATACAAATAAAACTAGTTGAATGTCTAGAAAAAATAGACGCATACGTTATAACATATGCCTTATTTAAAAAAGTTAAATTACTAAACAAAAGATTATAGAAAGAAAAATAGAACAAAAGGAAAAAAAATTACTTACATAAACTATATTAACATGACTCCTCGTTAAACCATTTCCATCAACATTTTATTTTTTTTACATGATATTATTCTCACATGTTACACCAAAGTGGAACATTTAGAAGTAGACGGGTCATACAAAGCCGGAACCAAATACTTTCTCCCGTTTGTACCATATGCATTAAAACTTGCACCCGTTTTCCGGGTCCACCAACAAATTCCCCGGGTAACCTGGATACGCCCCTTTCCCATACATCCCTGGGCATGCGGATGCAGCCTCCAACGGTGCACCTGCATCCCCCTGATAAAACCCATCCCCAAATGGGTTTGTTGCCGTACCGGCTAATAAACCAGCCAGATTAATCACCATCCCGTCCACACCCACATCATTGTTGGGTGCGACCAATGGCTTACCCTGTGGTCCGTAAACGGGCTGGTGATACGGCCATGCACATTTACCCGGACACTGAGTGTCCGGATTCCCAACCCAAATATAAGCAAATTTATTAAGGGCATTTTTGGAATTCAACATCGCGGAGCCGTGGGTCCCACATCTACCAGAACAAAAACCTGTAACTGCCACGTCAGATGCTGTTAAAACTATGTTAACGGCGTTTGACGTAGCATGGCTTGAAGCGAGTTTAACGAGATTATTTTCCGTTAACGACTTCCCTAGAGAATAATTCGGGTCTGATACTTGTTTACCCAACCGGATGGATGTTGAACCGGGTCGGTTTAATTTGGTATGGTAATTTTGGATGGTTTTCCACCATTTAGCGACGGAGGGTTGTTGTTGAGATGGTGAAGAAGATATGGACGTAATGAAATCAGAGATAATGGCTTTTTGCGACGGTTTAAAGTTACCGTACCAAATGAGGTTGACGGAGATATTATCGGCGAGAATAGGGCCGTTATGGTATATCAATAGATTAGAGGGATCAGGAACTAACGCCGTTAGATGTCTGTTGGCAATTGAAACATTGAAAATGAAGACAAATTGTAGCAGAAACCGAATAGGAGACATTTTTGTATTATAATTGATGGATAAATTATGTGTTTGGAAAATGTGTGGTATTTATAGTGGACAAATTGTTGCTTATTTAGAGTGGATATTAATTATTTGACGTTACAAGGAAGTATATTTATTTGGAGGACATTTATTTCATGTTTTGAGTAGTATTAAACAAACAGCTTTGGTTGGCTAAGTTTTGGTTTTGGGTGGGTTGGGTCGGGTTAAGAAGAGGTGATGTTAGGTTAAAATGGTGGAGGTAGTACAACAGGATTCGGTAGGTGTCCAGGTGGATGAAGCTATCACGTGATAACTGTACCACCACCGCATTCTGTGTACTTCCTGCTTCAAGATAACTTCTCTATCTATTTTGTCACGAGTTCAGTTATTATTTTGGTTTAAGGGTGGGGCCGTGTGAAGAAAGAGTCCGGTACTCCTCTATCATGTCAATCGTAACCCGTTAAGAAATAATCGTTTAATTAATTAATTAGAACCACTAATAAAAGATCTAATCCATATTTGTCATCGTAACATGGTTGCGTACAATTGGTATTGATTAATGGTTCATGTTGATAAATGGTTAATTGTTTCATTAAATCTTTTCCATAACCAACTAGAAATCGTTGGTCATGGACAGCCAAATCTGTGCATGTCTTGTTGGAGAGCATAAATCGTTGTATACATTTGTAGATGAAAATGTATAACTTAATCACTTAAGAAATACCCCTTATATAATTTTGACAAAAAAAGTCTTTGGTGAAATCTTAGCCAAATCTCTGCTTCATCGTAAGATGGTTGCATACAATTTGATATTAATATTACTATATTAGCATGTTAAATGGTTAAAGGTTTTATTAAATCTTGGTCAATTTTCCATCAATTGGCAATTGGAGACATGCTTACATGCTAATAATATATATTGCAATGTTAATTTAGCTTAAAGTTTGTCAATGTAACTCAAATTTGGTGACTTTTGGTTAAGTTGGCAATGGCGACAATTAGACAAGTGGCAGTTTTGCACCATTAAATTTGGCAACTTTAGGCATGTATGCCTACCATCCACCATAACAAGAGACTAAAGGTGACGCAATTCTTATCAATTTAGAACCACCAATAAAGTTTGCCTGTCTATAATATTAACCTCACACCAGCGTTACACGACAGGGTGTCTAGTAAGAAAGGCGTGATAGCTCATGCCTATATGGTAATAATAATAACGTGACACTTTATGTGAAGCCATTGCATATTAAATATGTCAAAATATGAGTGTGAGAGCTTATGCTTACATGATAGTATATAATGTGACACTCACTTTATGATGTTACAATAAAAATGGATAAACCTATTAAAAATATCCTTAACATTATCATATAAAAGACACATTTTGAAATAAAGCACGAATCATTGTCGAGTTGTCTTAAGTTGATGAACTAGTTTCTCCAAATCAATCACAGAAGAACCATTAGGAACACTACATGCAACATTAGCCTTGTTTTTTCCAATTCATGGCATTCTTCCTCACCACCCTACCCTTTTCTCCGGCCATCAACTCGATTACAAGCCTTTCGACTTCATCCCTTTTTACATCGCTGTCGATCTCCATGGCAACACCCCATTTAGTGCAACTCAACCAACAATTTGGGAACTGGTCCGAGAAAAAGGGCCAACAAATCATAGGCACTCCACTTGAAATACTTTCAACAGTCGAGTTCCATCCACAATGTGTCAAAAACCCTCCTACTGAGGGATGGTTAATAACTTGTTCTTGTGGGCACCATCCTGCCAACATCCCTCTACCACTTGTCTCCTTAAAAAACTCATGTGGAAGCGCGTCAGACTCACCATCCACAAGCCCCGCCCGCATTATCCACAAAAACGGATGCTTGCTATTAGCAAGGCCCCAACAAAACTCGACTAGTTGTTGATGTGTCATGACAGTGATGCTACCAAAGTTCACATAAACAACTGAGGATGCTGCTTGTGTGTCTAGCCATTTTATGCATTCGGGCTCATCTATCCAGAGGTTCGACCCAATGGATGCTAGTGATTTATCAGCAATGTTGTTTTCCTGTAAATGCAACGGGCCGATTCCATAACATGGTGGAAATATCGAAGCCAGCGAGTCCAAAACATCATGTTCTAGAGCATCAAACGTGTTAAAGATAATGCCAGAAGCCGTTTTGGCTTTCTTGATTTGTGCATTTGTGAATTCCACCATGAATTCATCACCAGGATTGATATATCTAATAAAAGGTGGGATGTATTTTAGAGGTATACCTTTCATGCCAGGTATAGAATCTACTACTGTGTCCAAATAACCATTTACTACATAACTTGGATCTGTAAATAAATAAGCAAAAGACAACAATTAAAATAAACATAAGAGTTGTTACTTCACATCATACGTTATCAAAGACAAAATATCTTTATTTTTATAAAATAAATGAAAATAATATAAACATCAACATTTTCTACTATTAACTTTGTCGCGTTATTACTAATTTATTGAGTTTTGAACACTTGATTATGATGTAATAAGACTATTGATTCACTTACAATTCTTTTTAGTTTCTTAATTTCTTGATCACAAGCCCAGGTTATTTATTAACTTCAATAAGTTAAGATATATTCTTTAGTATATATAATGGACCATCTTTTTTTTCTTAAAAATGAAATAAAGGATTCTTTTGGAAGACAAGGAATATTTGATTCCTACGTAAGACAGAATAAACTTCCAAATTATGGAACGACTTCATGGAAAAACTGGTTAAGAGGTCATTGTCCGTACGATTTATCTCAAATTACATAGTCTATAAATTAGTCCCACGGGCCAAATAGAAAAAATAAATGTCACTCGTCTAAAAATAAGAATGTAAATAAATGGTATTCCTGGAATAACTTCTATAAACATCCCGGCCTCTACCTATTTATAAAATGGAAACACGTTGATGCTGATGTGACGATGATATAAAAGAGCGATATTTGTAAGTTAGCACCGAAAGAAAAAGATGGATACCAATCCATCATGTGGCTTTAGTATTATTTTTCACAAAAGTCAATACCTATCAACCACAAAAAATTATAATAATAATAATAATATAGCAAAAAACATAAAAAAAAAAAAAAGGAACAAACAAACTTAAAACTTACCTTTGAGTGGCATCAAACCCTTATCAAGGAGAGTGGGAAACTGTTCGCTACACAAAAGAGCACCAGCTCCACCAGTCGAAAATATAAACTCTGGAATACCAAGTTCTTTAGCAGCATCAAGTGTGAACCCCATGAGTAAATCAGACACTATACAAGTCACTGGCGAAAAAGTGTCACTCAACTTAGCCGCAAGGCTTTTGAAGGGCTGCAAACAAGTGTCTTGTGTGGATCTGCATATATCATACACATTCTGTGTCACCTCAGTGTTCTCGGGTGGTGGCAGACCGTCAGGAATGGTTTCAAACCGAAGGAAGAGACGCTGTTGAGGGCGGCTGAGCCTTGCGATTTGAGTAGGCGCCGGTGAGTGAATTCGGTGTTGACAAAGGTGATGAGGAAGCCTTTGGAATGGAGGATTTTGGCTAGTTTTATCATCGGGTTCAGATGTCCTTGTGCTGGAGCGGGTATGAACAAAGCATGTGGCTTGTGTTCTTGGTTCGAAGCCATTGAAAATTACACGCGCGCACGCACACAAACACACACTTGTTTGTTTATGGTAGCTAATATTGTCTACTTGTAGTTTTGTAGAGGGTGATGATAGGATGCGTATATAGACAAATATGACCACATAATATACTTATCAAAGTGAATAAAAAATGATTAGGTTTTGAAATCATGATATTCAAAGTTTGAAAATCACCAAGAGAAATGAAGCTAATGTAAACATTGTTACAATTATATTATTAAGTGTTAATTATAATTAACTAATGACTGTCGCTTTTTTTTAGTTCCTAACGAAATTATTGAAGTTTGAAATTTTATAATCACCATAAAGTATAAACTTTACAAAATGTTGTATTTTTATTAACTGTTAACAGTCAATTTTGTTTCATTTTCTGATATTATAAGAGAAAAGTTGTATTTGTTACATAGATCAATTATCAATATGCATGGGCATCATTAAAGATTAAAGAGATATGGTGAGTGGTGACACTACGATCATAACTTGTCATAAAAAAAGTCGTATGAAGGGAGGGGTGCTCTTAGGTAGGGGGTTTGAGGTAGTGTATCAAAACCAGGTACAAGTGTACAACAACGCCACATATTTGGGTACCCTAAATTAGGTAGTGAATCCGAGTAGCACTAACCTATTTGGGTAGGTGTGTGGGTAGCAGTGAGATACAGAGAGACATGAAGAGTAGAGAGAGAAAGTAGGATAAAAGAAGTGGCGTATATGGCTTAAGCAAATGTTGCCACCTTAAGGTGTTTTTAAAGGGTAATTTATGAAAAAAGTTAGGTGAAAATACCGAGATTTGTAGAATTTAGGATACTCCTTAAGCACCTCTTCCTCCCATATAGAAAGTGACTTTGTTTTTTTAGGAGAATCCCATCATCTATAATAATAAATGAAAAAGGGGTATGCCACATCACAATTTTAGAATGAAAAAGATGTGCACATGTAGATATAGAATAGGTTTTATGAGTTATCGATGGTCGGTCCTCTACAAAAAAATAAAATTCTGAAAAAATGACTTCTTCTTTTATAGTACACACATTTTATTTTTTCATTTTAGATTTGTCTATATCTCAAGAACCTTTCTCTCATGGGATAAAATAGTATATGGAGAACAGAACTACGTATGAATTTTTGACCAGAAATTCTAAGTCGGTAAACTTAATATGTATTTATTATATCCTTGACTATCAATTTTGAAAAAAAAAACAAGAGAATACAAATATATTTATTCTACTTAAATAATGTACAAGTACAAAAAAATCCAAAAAATGATATAAGGCGGAACAAATATCAAGAAAAAAAAAACAATATTGACTAAAGGGGGTAGAAAATTCAAAATTGACAATACAATTATATAATAATAAAAGACCTTAGTATTTAAATAGTTAGGTTTTAGGTTTTTTCATTTTGATCACTTTTTTTTTTGTTAACTTTTTTTTTTCAATTTGACCACCAATTTTTTTTGTTAAGTATTGTTTTTCTCATTTTGGCCACACAATGTTTTTTTTACTTTTTGTTTAAGTTTTTTTTTTACCGTTTTGGCCACCAACTTTTTATTAAGTTATACTTTTTGTTTAAGTTTTTTTCCCCGTTTTGGCCGCAAACCTTTTTATTAAGTTTTTTTTTTTCCATTTTGGCCCTTTTATCTTTTTGTTAACTTTTTTTTCTCATTACCACCAAATTTTTTTTTTAAGTTTTTTTTTCCCTCATTTTGGCCACACAATGTTTTTTTACATTTTTTTAAGTTTTTTTTACCCCGTTTTGGCCACCGACTTTCTGATTAAGTTTTTTTTTCCCGTTTTGGCCCGACATAATGCGTTTTTTACCCAATTTCGCACGTTTTGTTAACTTTTTTTTTCTCATTTTGACCACTAAATTTTTTGTTAATTTTTTTCCCTCATTTTGGCCACACAATGTTTTTTTACTTTTTGTTTAAGTTTTTTTTTTTCCGGTTTTGGTCACCAACTTTTTTTATTACTTTTTTTTCCAATTTTTGCCCCCGACATAATGCGTTTTTTTTACCCGATTTCGCACGGTTCGGTTTTTGTTCGTTTATTATCTATATATTTCACGACCACGAAATGAATAGCCCGCCACCGACCACATCTACCGTGTGCCATCTCCACCATGTGCCGCGGACCGCGGGAGATTCCCGGTATTCTCCACGTAGCCGCTGCCACTTTTGTATTTTCTCATTGTCCAAGGTTAGTCTCTATGCCTTTGCCGGTTACCAAAATCCGCATTAACACGTCATGTAAAAAACGCGCAACGCGCGTATAAATACACCTAGTTATTATAAGAATGAAATTCGAATGAGCAGACTCTCCCTCACAAGTCACAAATCAAGCAATTTCTAAGTGGCAATGTGATGATGATTTACACCTCATGCTCACGATTACAAAGCTATTTCTATGTATACCTGCTATTGTTATTCCATCATTGTCGAGACTTGAGAGGTGGTGGTGATATGGGGGTGATGGTGATGAAAGATGAAAGATAGAATAGAATGAAAAAAAATAAAATCAAAGGTTGCATATGGAATGAATTTGGGGTGTTAGAGTGAATAGGAATCCTTATAGAATAGGTGATTCTATTCCATTGATCAAGTAAATATCATTTTGTTTCATTTTCTCACAATGGTCTACTCAATTCTGCATCTCATTTTTGCATACCAAACATTAAATAAGTATTGAGGTCATTAGAATAATAATGTAACACACACACACACATAGAGAGAGAGAGAGAGAGAGTTGATGGATTACTTATTGCACCTTCTATGTACACCTGCTATTGTTATTCATCGTTGTTGAGATTAGCGGACCCCATAAGAGTAGCGGAACCCATAAGAGGTGTAAACGAAGTTGATAGTGGCAACCGATGATGTGATTCGTGGTCAGGGGCGGACCTAGCTTGAATCTAGGTGTCGCGTCCGTTGCTACTCAACTTCGCGCGCGTAGTGAAAAATTTGTTTTTTTTACGATATTTGGAAAACGTTACTACTAAAATGAAAAATGTTACTACTGAAATTAATTTCTAGTTCCGCCACTGTTCGTGGTGTTTTAACATACACTCTACACAATTTGTCATGTAGACGAAGCACCATAGATGAACCCGATAGAATCCCAACCCAAAAAAGGTCAAGATACCATGGGTAAAACCGACCCAAAACATTAGGTTCGTTAAATATCTCTCCTGCATTAAAAAAATATTTATTTTTTGCGTGTCAACTTTAATTTTGTATCAAGTAAAAGTTGATAGGTGACATTGTTGTCGTGTATATCACCAACTATATTTGTGAAGTAGTTGTCTTTGAAAATATGTTTGAATAGCTTTATACAGTATTTTTATCACAAAACTCTCTTGCTTGTTTGTCCTGTTGGGTGCCTTTTCATCGGCGTTGCAAATTGCAATTAGCCAACTATCCTTTTGAGTACATATTTAAATAGTAGGTGCCTTGCAATTAGCCAAACTATCCTTTGAGTACATATTTAATATTAGGTGCTAATATTAGGAAACTCTCAAAAATTGTTTAACACACCTATAACCTTATACGTATCGTATCGTATCAATTTTACAATTTAGTATACGCTATCAACACCTTAAAAACCTATAAATCTACTTATACGCATCACATAGCCCTCATATAGGACCATACGTGATGTACAAGTGTCGACATTAAGATCCAAGGTTTGCAGCACAAGATTTTGTCTAGCGGTTGGTCTATACGTTTGGTGTAGGCCAATACGATGCATATATCAATCAATATGTCTCGTATAGGCCTAAATGAGGCATAGAGAATGTGTTTTTTTACAAACAGTTTTATACAATATTTTTTCATTTTTGCAAGTTTTCAGTAAAAAATAATTGTTTTTTATAAAAAAACATTGTTAAATTAACATTTTAAAAATAATGACTTTGTTAATTAATCGAAACTAGTATAGTATAATATATCCCGAGTTATATTAAGATTGACTTGAAGCAACCTCACGTCTAAGAAGACTTTTCGGTTTGAAGTTCTTCAACCCGTATTTAGCATCAAAGTAGTGATAAAAAGAATTATGCTGCAATATATTTGATTGTTTTATTCATTCTGCAAGAGGTAGGCTCGCTCATGCGACCAGGCCCATTAAATAAACATCTAAGATGTGATCATGTGAAACAGCTGTAAAAGGATGGGCTAATATAAACTTTTACAAGAAGGCCCAACAATAAACAAATCCACAACCTTGTTAACACTTGTTGAGTAATCAGTACATCATTTTTAAGGTTTTTAAAACAATGTAAATATAATAAGTAGGCTTATTCAAATCACTCGGTGTTTGGCGCTTGCTCGCTGTTTGCTTGGAATATGCTCGAAAAAATGTTGTTTGATTTTCTGCTCGATTGTAAATGAGCTGGTCGGCTCGGTTCAGTTTTTAAGCGAGCCAAGCACGAGCAAAGATTCACTCAGCTTCTTCATATCATTATTTGTCAGTCGTCAATCATCTTCCGCTATCACCCTACGCCACAATGCGACAATTGTTCTATGTAGTATGCTTAGCGTCTCACCGGTCTCAACTGAATCTCATCCTCGAAAAGTGGAATCTCATGCTTTGTGTTATCCTCCGACGGTTTTGACCTCAGCTGTCACCTGACAACGGAAACATTGAAGGAAACATCCCAAACTTTTATAGTTGTCTGAATCACTCGCCACGCGCTCAGTTGTAAACGAGCCGATCGGCTCGGTTCATTTTGTAAAACAGATCATTCACATTTTTTAATAAAAACTTACATATTTATATATCATTTTAAGAGTGGGTGGAATGGAGCTAAATTGAGGCTTTTGTGGCTACCCTTCTACATTAATGAAGAAGCCACAAATAGAGAAGGTTGATGCCATCGTACGTGTCCATTTTGTTCGTCATTACCAGATCATAGTATGTCGAGTCTTTTAGGCCCCCATTACTGGTGCTCCAATAAAGTTATGTAGGACCTTGGCCGTTTATCAACACTTTAAGGTCTATAACCATCTTTTTATAAACTCTATATTGTCTCTAACAAAACTTAAATGTTATTGTCATTATTGATAATAACAAAAAGTATAGACTAAATATAATTGGATTTGGACCAAACATTGAAACATATAACAATTCACATTTAAGAGGGAGAAAGGCCAACCCCACTATCTTTTCTCGGTATCATTCATATGTTAGAGATATTGACTCATCACCATACTTCATGTCTTTTCAACAATTACATGATTTTAACCAAAGACATTTTAAAGATATATACATGTGTGTGTGTGGATATGTTAGGTGATAGTTGAAATGCAGCCAAGACAAAAACAAACAAAACTTTTATTTTGATAGTTAAATATTAAAAAGGTAAAAAAGTAGAAACCATTTGTGTCATTTTATAGTTTTCACAAAAGGGAAAAAGAAATAATATCTAATGAAAAGAGTCCTTTAAATACTATCTAATACACATCAAGGGCTAAAAGACCTTAAATCGAATAGTATACACAAAGTAAATGATTCTTATACAGGAAAAATAATTGCATAATTAAAATCAAAATTCAGTCTCTCACACACATGTATGTATATTAAATATAAGTTAATAACGGGAAAAGAGTTGGAATTTTCAAAAGCTTTAACAATTGATAAGAATAAAAGAAAGTACGTGTATACACACCCTTTCTCTTTGTGCTACGACTTAATCGTTTTATACTTTAGGAACAAGCAGCCTAAACAAATTGATCAACCTTTCAAATAAAAAAGGGTACTCAAGCGTTTCAGATTCAAATCATTCAAAATTGATTTTTGGATCTCGAAATCTAAAAAATATATGGAAAAAATTGCGTCCAATAGGATTTGAACCTATACTAAAGGTTTAGAAGACCTCTGTCCTATCCATTAGACTTAAAAATGGTAGTCAAGTCGTAACTACAAGGGACATGATATGGTGGTAAAGTCCACCCCCCCCCCCCCCCCCCCCCCTCCTGTATCCTGATGTGGAGAGTTCTAACCCTGCAAGCACTAGTTGAAGGGAAGACTAGCAACTCTTAGTTTACATATTACACGGCTTAGTCAACATGATATATAGGTTTCGGTGTCAAGAAATTTGTAACCGTCCAATTCTTGGACTACATGAAAATGTTTTCACAGTACACGAAAATTATTTTAAGCGATCCGTGTTTATAGACATCAACAGAAGAGTTGTTTCTAACATAAGGGTGTTTATCATGGCCCTCATCACTCATTCTTCTTCTTTTGTCTTCTATGTGATTTATTTCTTTTGTAATATTATTCTTTTGTGTTATTCGTCTTATTTTGTCGTATGGTATTTAATTATATTAATATATAACGTAATCTATATACATCCAGGAGGTTTTTTGAGAACAAGAAAAAGAGGTTGTGGATTCATACACCCCTACTTTAGGATTCATACACCCTGGCCACGCGCACAGTCAATAGGAAGCTGCCACATACCCAAAATGTGATGTCATACACCCTAAATATGATGTCACGGGGTGTATGAATCCTAGAACCCCAAGAAAAGTTATCATGCATTCATAGTGATAGTCTTGGGAAATGGAAAAAAATCTAGATATATACTAGAACATGTGTTATTGATTCACACACCTCATGTCACATGAAATTTTTGGATTGGTACGTTGTTGCATAAATTCTATACACATAATCCATTCATAGTTTCATACCAAACCAACTTCCAGTGCCACACTCACGATTGAGCCCTTCACGCTCTCCTTTTGGCTAATATGGCGGTGAGGAAACTATAACACTTGAGCTTTTATGGATGGTTATAATAATTCCTTTATTTATAATTATTAAGATATTAATAATCAAGTTTAACGTAAAATTATAAATAGTTTTTCTCATCTTTAAAATGTATAAACAATTTGCCAACTTTTCGCTTTGGTGTATGTTTTTAGTATACCATTATATATGTTTGGATTCTTGTAGGTGTCCAAGAAGACCGTTTCTATATATCGTAAATTTACTACGGTAAAATGCCTGTATATGTATCAGTGTGTGTGTGGTGTATTCCAGTATATGTTTGTGTGCATTATCCTTTAACGTTATACGTCTAATTACACCCATAATATACAACACCCAAAATAAACCAACATGAATTAAAATAATAAAAGTTTGGAGCCATAATCTCATAAAAAGGTAAGTGAAGTTATGAGAAACTAGAAATAAATATGGATGGATGTGGCGACATGCCATACAACTTTCTACTTTCTAGCATAGAAGCAACATTTCCCTAGAAATTAGATGAACACCCATAATCCTATGTGATCGATATGATCCCACGTTAAAAGAGTATACATATATTGACTAAATGATATGTATTGCTATATGTGTTTGAAGTTCAATGAAATAGTATATCAAATAAGCCTTGGAAATATAACTTTATGATTTGAAAACTTATATTAATAATATAATTATTAAAAATATATATATATAAAAATAAGGTGATCATTGGTGCTTTATGATACGTGATGTAGGATGGGAGGTAAGTGTTATATCATCAATTAAACACCTCACATGTCCAGTTGGAAGGACAAGAAGGAAAAGACCCTTTATCAGTTATTACTTATTAGTGCTATATGATGGTGGGGTGGTCCTTAATGTTACATATGCTATGAAAATGAATATAATCATGTTCCAATGTAAACTAAATCACTTTGCATGAAATATGATTTATTGGAAGACAAGAGTTTGTGGACATAGTAAAATGGTATGTTTTTATAACGGATGCTTGATTAATTATGAAACCTATGTTATAGAAAAGTTAAAAACAATTAAGTTAGTGTTAACACGACATGATTGGTAGCTTGGAGGATCTAACGAATTGGTCATCTAAAGACATAGAGAACATCAGCCGGTTCATGAGAGCAAAACACCCCCTACACAACTAAGGAAAAAATCTTAGTGTTCCCAAATAATATAGCATTAGTTTTGTTTAACATATGTTAATTTTGAATTTTCATACAATTTAAGT